>PVJH01005713.1:0-109052 GCA_004026705.1 Nesogale talazaci | reverse complement strand
CACTAACAATAACAAACATCGGTTTTGCAATTGATCACATGGCCATAACTGATAGGTAAAAACTATCTTCTTCTATTATCCATTCTGTACTACAGCCTTGGCTGTAGTTCTTTGCCTGGTGGGGTGACCCAGACCTTCCCTCTTGAGGGGTCTTGGTCATTAGATGTCTTGTCAGGATTGGGTTGTTTTAGGTGTGGTAGTCACCTAATCTGGTGTCAATTTGAGCATTAAGAGTGAAGGGGTGGAGTCTAGCCTGTCAATCTGGAGATAGACAGCCAATGAGGCCTCTGTGTGGGCATGGCCTTCTCCTGAGGATTCTGGGAAATCTGGGACTTCTTGGAAGCAGGAGACATTCTCTCACTTCCTTGGAGACACTCGACTGACAAGGCTGGCTCCCTGTGAAACAATGCAACTGACAAGACACTAGCGCCTGGAACTGGACATGCCACATGGATGCAACCAGACCTTTGAAGCAGGAGAAGCCACAAAGAGGACCCTGCCAGAGCTGAGATGCTTACAAAGCCTTTGGATCCAAAGATTTTCTACCCACTGGCCTGGGATCATCCTGCATTCAGTATCACTGCATGTGCTTTGTGAATCTGAAGAGGATTTTATAAACTGGTATCAGACATATGGGCTAATATCAGACTTATGACCTTGGACTGGACTGAGTTGGGATGTTTTCTTAATGTACAATTACTCTTTATGTAAAACTTCCTCTTATATACACTATGTGTGTTTATGAATTTGTTTCTCTCGTCTACCCAGACCAACACATTAGGTTACCATTTACTTTGATCACAGGGTATGGTAGTACTAAGAGATGGCCTAGGGGATCTTCTGGATTCTAGACATAGTCTTCACTTATGCAGCACCTGTCCAATTTCTTCTTGGTAGTTAGGATCAATCACACCACTCAGTATAGTGACACCCTCTTGACCAGTGGACCCAAAGGCATGAGGGGCCCAAAGTGGCCAGGGCGCATATTCAGCTGCCGGTTCAGTGGAATCTGTGCTATGTTTCCAGGTGGGAGAATTCCTTCCTTTGGAACCAGGACCTCCAGGCCTGAAGTGCATGGGGTTGCTGGGACAGGGAGCAAAAATGCTGCAAGTGGGTCACTAGGAGTAATAGTGAATGTTGCCATGCCAGCTTCCACCCATTGGTTTCTGGACCCTGGCTATTAGAGACACAACACTATATATTGGTCACTGGTTTAGAGCATAGACAGCCTCCTGGAGAACATTTCCCCAGCCCCGCAAGGTGTTTTTACTTAGCTGGTGCCATAATTGTGTCTTTAGGAGGTCATTCCATCATTCTATCAAGCCGGTTGTTTCAGGATGGTGAGGAACATGGAACTACAAGGGGAGTCCCATGAACATGGGCCCATTGCTGCACTTTATATGCTGTGAAGTAAGTTCCTTTATCTGGACCAATGCTGTGTGGGATGCCATGGCAGTAGATAAGGCATTCGGTAAGTCCACAAATGGCAGTTTTGACAGAAACATTGCATGCAGGGAAGAGCAATACATATTCAGCATAGGTGTCTATTCCAATAATAACAAAACGCTGCCCCTTCCATGACAGAAGTGGTCCTGTCAACCTGTCACCAGATAAGTCTATCCACTTACCTCTTTCTCACATCACCTTGTCACCAATTTTCCAATCATGTTTCTTCCAATTTCCTGACCATCCAAACAATATACAATCTCACATTTGGGCATTTCTCTCTTCCAGAAAACTGAATGCCCAGGCACACTGCTTGAAGTTCTGCCTGTTGGGAGAATTTCCCTTATCTATTGTCCTTTAGGAAGAATGCAGAAAGGGGCTGTTGTGCTGCTGCCGTCCACTTACAAGTGGCACCCACATATCATGTAAAGCCATCTATCTGTAAATGAAGCATAAATTTTCTTTTCTTCAGTTAAATTATCATAAGGAACTCCCCAAGAGGCCATTGGTGCCGACTGGGAGAAGGAAGAAAGAACGTAGATATTTAGGCCACTTCTTCATGCAGTTTACTTATATCTTCAGTCAGGTCCTACTCTGATCTCCTACCCCTTCCGTTTAATGATTGAGTGTTGCTGTGCACATTCAACTTTATGACTCTGTGGGTCAGACAATACCCAGTTCATGATGAGCAGCTCAGGCCTTATGGTGACTTGGTGGTTCATTGTGAGGCATTCAGTCTCCACTAAGGTCCAGTAACAGACCAGCATTGTTTTTCAAAAGAGGAGGAGTTGTCTGCAGAGGATGGCAGGACTTTACTACAAAATCTGAAGGATCTATGCTGTGATTCACCAATAGGGACCTGCCAAAGACTCCACACTGCCTGTCTATCTACACCTGACATCTCTAGCACCATTGAGTCAGCTGGATCTTATGGACCCAGTGGCAAAGAAGCTTGGACAGCAGCCTGATGCTGTTGAAGAACCTTTTCTTGCTCTGGGTCCCACTCAAAATTGGAGGTCTTTCATGCCACTTGATAAATAGGTCAAAGTGGCACACTCAAATGAGGGATATTTTGCCTCCAAAATCCTAAGAGGCCCACTAGGCTTTGTGTCTCCTGTTTTGTTGTTGGGGGTGGGAGAGGAAATGCAATAGCTTATCCTTCACTTCAGTAGGAATGTCTTGTCATGTCCCACACCACTGGACCCCTAGGAATTTTGCTGAGGTGGAGAGTGCCTGAATCTTTGTGGGGTTAATTCTCTACCCTCTTGCTTGCAGATGTTGTACCAATGAATCTAGAATCTTTGATACATCATCCTGATTGGACCCAATCAACATAATGTCATCAATATAATGGGCCAGTGTGATAGTCTGTGGAATAGACAGGTGATTAGGATTCCTTCTAAATTATGGCACAGGGTGGAAGAGTGGATGTAACCCTGGGGGAGAGTTGTACAAGTGTATTGTTTTCCCTATACGCTGAAGGCAAACTGCTTCTGGTGGTCTTTTGATACCGGTGTTGAGAAGAAGGCATTGACCAGATCAATAGCTGCACACCAAGTACCAGGAGAAGTATTAATTTGCTCAAGCAATGAAATCACATATACAATGGTCTGCATTTAGAGTCACCTCCTGTTTAAGTTTACAATAACCCACTCTCATTCTTCAAGATCCACCTGTTTTTGTTTTTGTCTCTTATAGGTCAAATAGGTGAGTTAAATGGGGATGTGGTACGAATCACCATCCTTGCATCCTTCAAGTCTTTGATGGTGGCATTAATCTTTGCAATTCTTTCAGGAATGTTGTTTTGCTTTTGTTTTATTATTTTCCTAGGTAATGGCAGTTCTAATGGTGTGCACTTGGTCTTTCCTACCATAATAGCCCTTATTCTATATTTCAGGGATACAATATGGGGTTCTGCCAGTTACTAAGTATATGAATCCAATGATGAACTCTGGAACGAAGGAAATAATGACAGAATGGGTTGGAGATGGGCCTTGCAGAGTCATTTATCTCTTTGCCCTCCAACCAAACTTTGATCTGATTACTTTCACATGTTCCTCTCAACCAGTTTGGCACACTAAACCTAAGTATCACAATATTTATATGAAAACTAGCCATGCTTTATGGGTTATTCACCAGATATGACCTCATTTCTAATGTTGTCAAATCTAATGTTACCTTTATTTGGGCACAGACCTTCTGGGTCCCACAGCGGGATGCTCTGTACAATAGAGTGGGCAATGCTTCTTGTATGCTCTCATTTGGGTCCTGATGCTGATTTTTACAGAAAATGATTAAAAATGGAGTCATTGGTTTGGCAAATGACAAGCTCTTCTTAAGAGATAGGAGCCATAAGTGGAAGTCTGTCATGTCAATCACTTGACATGTATTTTCTAAGAGAAATAAGCATACCCACTCCTCATTTATCGACATGGTGAGGTTCCAAATACCAGGTTACTAGGCAATAAATGAGGTTATCTAAAAGTTGGATTCACGTCCATATTTAGTGCCAGTGTCCTCTGATCCATCAAGCACCCCTTTAGTAAGGTCCCCATGCATCTCTGCATACACATAGTGTTAAAGACTCTTCTGCTCCACCAAACCTGGGAGCCTGTGGGGGCTGAGGGCTTCCCCAGCCCACAGCTCGAGCAGAGGACCACCATCCCCTGGTGTGGCTCCAAGCCTCCATTGGAACCTTCGTGCCTGAGCTTCTCATCATCCCAGAGATGGACCTTGGTGGTGGGTGACTGCTGAGCAGGCAGGCAGGTACGGCCTTGCCATCTGGACTGTAGTGGCTGGGAGAGACAGTCCTTTTGGAACAAGAGACTTCAGAGCCTTCCATTGCCCTGAACTGAAGCTCTGGTTTCTGTCAAGTCCTTGAAGCCTCTGCCTCCCACCTGAAGCCTGTGAACCACCCACCTGCTTCACTTGAGTGGCCCAGCTGGGCTCTTCCTCCCAACCCAGGTCATAAGAAATGCTAGTGGCTCCCATGGCCTTGCTCACTCACAAACCCCGCCCCTCTTCCTCTCCCCCCTCTTGGCTCTGCTCTTTAGTGCACAAAAATAAGCAGATAGTAGAATGTTATGACTGTCTTAAATGTGAAAAGTTGCATAATGAGATAGTCAATAAGTGAGGAGTAGGTAGATGTGAATTCCAGATATAGTGCTGTGAGCATTACTACAACATAAAAATATGCTGAGTCTACCTAGGGCTGCTGTTCTGATTCACAAAGTATTCAGAAAGTAGGCAGTGGAACTTTATATTTTAGGCAGAATTAAAAGGTATTTTCTTCAATTATCACATTAAGCCATCTCTGACCAATAACAAATGCTTGCTAGTAATTTTTATCTTGTAGAAATATGAATTTTTTAATGGGAGGCAATTTAAAATGCCTTAGTTGAAGATTTATTCAAAGAAAAGAGCTCTTTTGGATTCATCTCAACATCTATCAGGTGGTATTATTTTTCCAATAGTCTTCTACACTATCTGTGGCATTCAGAAGAGCTTATGTCCAACCTATAATTATTTTCTGCTAATTAGAGTAATTCATGGCTCATTATTTAAAATGATTTCTCTTCAAAATCAAATCCATTTCTTGTCATGACATTAAACAAAAGATACAAATAAAATCAGAATGCAAATTTCTTTCAGAAGAGAATACATTTAATTTTTTTTTCTAAAAATAGCCTTAACATCTTTCTTTACCAGAAAGACTTCTTCATTCTGTGGACTAAAGAACAGTAGAAATAGCTCTTGTGGCACCATGGTTAAGTGCTCAGTTGCTAACAGTAAGTTTGGTGGCTCAAGTCCACCAGCTACTGCACAGGAGAGAAGACCTGACAATCTGCTTCCTTAAGGGTCACAGCTAAGACACCCTGCAGGGTCGTTCTGCTCTGTCATGTAGGCTCCCTGGGAGAGAGAAGGACAGGTGGGATTATGACATGATGACTGTAAATACTTTTGACAATTACTAAAGAGCTGTTACACAGGTGAGATGGGTTTAAGCAGTTTATGATCCTCTTAAAGAAGACATTCAAAGCAATATGACAAGGACAACAGATAAGGATAAATGGCAACACGTGATCTTGGGACGCTTGTCCTCAAAACTGAACTTTGAGTCTACTCATTTGGGGCTCTCATTTGGATCCCGCGGATGGCGAGTTCTGCCTTTCCTGGACGCATCTTAATCCTATCACCCTCCAAGGAGTAGAGTCCCTCTTTGATTGGCCAAAAGAAGCTGGGCACCTTCTTTCTCTGAGTCAAGATCAGTGCCTCTCTCCTGCTTCAACTTAGATCTAGCTTCCAGATCTCTATTTTGGTCTACAATGTTGATGGGACGAGGCCCAGCTGCCTTTTCTAAGAGGATGAGATGCTCTTCCACCAAATGATGTTTTAAAAATAACCATAGTATGTATGTGACAACAGAGTTGAATGTTCTGCAGTGCTTCTCAGAATGGATGATATGGTGCCTTGGAGTGGGTGGAATGATCTGGGTTTGTCTGCAAAAACAGATACTTAGAGTGTGTCCTCAGTGCCTATAATGTAAAAGTTTCTCGTTGCCAAGAGGGCACTGAGTAACCTTTTTCTGAGAAGGGGAGATAAGCCAAATAAGTTTGGGAACCTATGTTCTACTATGTATTTATTGAATTGCCCTAGGACACAAAACCTAGAATATCATTAATATTAAATTAATAGTATATTAAAATAAACTTTCATGAAGATAATGCAACAACTGTTGCAGCAGTACACTGACAGGTAGCTGCCAGAGATTCAGGCTGGACTTAGAAGAGGATGTGGAATAAGAACTATCATCTGAAGCCATATTGATCTTGGTTTAAAGCAGAGAATATCAGAAAGATGCTTACTTTGACCTTATTGACTATACCAAAGCATTTGACTGTATAGATAATAACAAAGTAGAGAAGAATGGGAATTCCAGAATACTTCATTATGCTCACATAGAACCTGTACACAAATCAAGAGGCAGTTGTGCAGCCAGAATAAAGGAATATTGCATGGATTTTAATTCAGCAAAAGTATGTATCAGGGTTGTATCTGCTCACTGTATTGATTTAATCTGTATGATGAGCAAAATCTCAGAGAAGCTGGATTATATGAAGATTGTGGCCTCAAGAGGAAGGGTTATTAACAATCTTCAGTGTGCAGATGACACAACTTTGCCTGCTGAAAGTGAAGAGAACTTGAATTACTTGCTGATGAAGATCAAGGATTTCAGTCTTCAATATGGATGAAAGCTCAATGTAAAGAAGATTAAAATCCTTACAGCTGGACCAATAGAGAATATTATGAAACACGAAGAAAGGATTGAAGTTGTCAATAATTTTGTCTTGTTTGAGTCCACAATCAGTACTCCTGGAAGTAGCAGCTCAGAGATCAAACAATGCTTGTCATTGGGTCAATGGCCTGCACAAGACCTCTTGAAAGGGTTGAAAAGCAAAATGTTGCTTTGAAGACTATGGTGTGCCTGGGTCAAGCTATGACATTTTTTTTTTGAGAGAAGGAGAGAGAAAGTAGGGGAGGGGATTACATTATGAGGGAGAGGAGCCGAGAGCGTCCAGCGCTGAGGGGCAGGAGAGAGAGAGGAGAGAGAGCAAGCCATGACATTTTCCATCACTTCAGATACCTGTGAAAGTTGGACACTGCATAAGAAAAACCAAAGAAGAATTGATGTACTTGAATTATGGTGCTGGTGAAGAATGTTAAAAGTACCATGGATTGCCACATAAACAAATAAATCTGTCTTGGAAGAAGGGTAGTCAGAATCCTCCTTAGAGGCAAGGGTGGTGAGACTTTGTTTCATGTATTTTGAACACACTGTTAGGAGAGGTTTGTCCCTGCCCAGGGACATCATGCCTGGTAGAGTGAAGGGGCAGTGAAAAAGAGGAAGGTTTCAACAAGAAGGATAGACACAGTGGCTGCAACAAGAAACTCAAACATAAGGACAATTGTGAGGACGACCAGATAGTATTTCATTCTGTTGTACATAGGACTGCCAAAAGTCAGAACTGCTTCCATGGCACACAACAACAATACCAACAACACAAGATCCTAGTTATATAGCTCCTAAATGAAGCTGAACAGACACCATCTAAGTATGATATAAACAACTCTTAGAAGAGAACTAAATCACAGAAAATAATCATTAGAGATAATAGAGACTTGTGTGATCCAAAAGACAGAGAAATCTTAAATATGAGAAATATTGAAAGTATTGCCAAATGAAATCGCCCCCAGTTTGACTAGGACTGACTATTGTCTTATTCATCATCTCACTGAAAGTTTTCAGCCTAGCATATTCGCTCCTATCCCCCCCACCAAAGTCCAATAGCAATATAATTAACATTTCATAATAAAAATAGTTTTCTCAAATGTCCAGAACTTTTAAACAGCCATGACTGAAAACAGACAAAATCGAATCTATACACATGATCTTAGAACATTTATGACACAGCCATAGGAGCAATTGTGAGGATGACACAGGACCTGCAGTGTTTGTTGTGCACAGGGTCACTCTGGGTCTGAGCTGACATATGCTTGCTAAGTAACCCAGGTGGCTCTGGTAGGTAGACTGAATCCTGTGACTAGCAAGGCCAGAGATGCCACATACCAAAGCACGCAATTGCCAGTGGGAGATGAACCTCCAGTATAACAGTTTCTTCTCCAGGACAGCCAAGGAAGTTTTGTGATGAGATAGAATAAACAAAATTAAAGATACCTAAATTGCTGTCTCACCACATGGGGTATACTGAATATTCCCCACCGCCCTTGGGCTCTTGAATTTCCCCAGAAAAGACTCTCCCACGTGGAGGATAAACTCTGAGACAGGGAAAGGCAGGTGCTCACTGTATTCCTTGTTTTCAACTCTACAGCACACTCCCAATGTAGGTTGTTCCTACTTCAATTATGAAGGAGGTAACTGTGGCCTCAACACTTCAGATTTTCCACCATGCTACTTCCAAGGTTATTTGGCGCTTCAAAGTGCCAAATCTGCCTTGAATTCAATTGGATGACTTCACCCTCTCATAAGAATCTCTTTGGTGGGCATTCATTTTGGTTCCTAATTAGCTGGGCAACTCTCAACAGTGTTACCTTCACCTTACATTCCTCTTTTCTGTATATGTTTATTATATATAATATATCTTTACTGTCACTTTTGTGAGATCTCAGGAGGGACATTATGCCATCTTTAGCAGTCTACCACAGTTGACATGGTTAACACAGAGACTTCTTTCTTTTTACATTTTTTATTGTGATTTAGGTGAAGGGTTACCAAGCAGGTCATGATTTTTACAATTAACATTTTATTTTGCATTGCATTATGATCCAATTTCCTGAACATTTCCACCCAATTCATCCATTTCAATCTCTTCAATGAACTGTCACATAACCTATTTCCTCCTAGTGCTTCCTGTTTCTATTCTTTCTTCCTTGGGAACACACTATCCTTGGGAAAATGTTGCCATTTCGATCTTCAGTGGTGGGTTGTCCTCCCATGGGCAGGGAGAGGGAGGAGTTAAGAGTCAGACCTGAAGGGTGATTAAAGGCCATACCCTGTGGGGCCCCATTTGACCAAGAAGCCTGGTCTCAATGAAGATTTAACAAATAGCTTTTAATGAACTTTAAAGATTATTTAAATTAAGGTTCTATATTTGTATACTTCCTACAGTACTTTAAGTCACACAAACTATGAAACCGGCAAATCATATGCCAATAAAACATTTAGGAAGCATTAACCATGGCCTAGGCAGTAAACAATTCATATATGTAAAATTTTCCTCACATTCTATTTTCACCATTACATGTGACATAAAAGATTAGTGCCTAATTCTTTTTTAATTCCTTTATATAGTTGTAGAATACAAATACATAGTATTCAAAGAAAAGGAAATGAGACAGAAAATCGGCCTGTGAAAAATTTTGGTTATTTCTCTGCAGAAATAAATCTAGGAATGAACACATTTATTCCTTTCATCCCTCTATTGAGCTTGAGCAAATATTTATTTAAAAATTCTCAAAATTTGTATTTAGGGTTTTATAATACACTGGTGACATTTTTATATATTTCCTTAAAGGGGAGGCAATGCTTTTTTTAACAGATAAGTTATAATATTCAAATGTGCTGTATGCATGTGTCTTTACATAGTCTCAAAGTAGTATACTTTTGTCTGAATGAAATTGGTCCACATAGACCCATTCTCATGAACTATAAGAATGAGGTTATGTGGGCAGCATGATGGCCTGTCCTTGTGCACTGTATGAGGTATGTCCTCCATCACCATAAATAAAACTCTTCTTTTATGTATTTGAAGGACCATATTTGGGGAACAGCATGAGAGACTGTACACTGTTTATTAGGAAGGTTGTTTATTAAAAAGTTAAGCAACGAAAAATATCTATTTTGCATTTTTCTGCTCTCCGTAGTTCACTTGGTCCTAGGAACCAAAGTCTACTATACTTGAGTGAGTTCTCACTCAGCAACCCTGCAGGACACGGAGTAGAAGGGCCCAATGGGGTTTCCCAGGCATCCATCGTGATGTAAGCAGATTGCCACATCTTCTTGGTTATATAGTTGAACCCTTGACCTTCACACTAATCTGTTCTAGAAGGAGCATTGAGATGTGAAGGAGTCAGTTCTGAATCAATTTTTCCCATAAGAAATAACTGAAAATGGATTAATCTGTTCTCAACCACCACGTTTTTTACCCTAACCTTGTCTTTTTATACAAAACATTACACAGAAATTTCAAAGTAGATAAGTTCAGCGTTGAATGATATAATTTAAATAAGAAACAACATTAAAAAAGTTTTAACAGCTACAATATGGCTCCGGCCTTGAGACTGATGAGGATCTGGGTCTGTGGATGTGGATGTGGAGAGGAGGGATGGAAAGAGAGTCACTGTTTAGAAGGGGAATCCCTTTCCATAAAATCAACTGGTAGCTACTTTTCAGGAGTTATCCGCCCCCCCCTCCCCCAGGATCTAACTGGCTTTCTTGGGGAGGGGGAGAAACAAACAATCTAATGTGGTCTGCTGTTGGCATTACCTTAACTATTTTCTAAAGGGTTTACTAAATTATCATCAATAATGATAACATGGCTAACCAGTTCCTTATCATGATGATTCTTTTCAAAAAACTTTCTTAGG
This sequence comes from Nesogale talazaci, assembly GCA_004026705.1. Classification (NCBI taxonomy): domain Eukaryota; kingdom Metazoa; phylum Chordata; class Mammalia; order Afrosoricida; family Tenrecidae; genus Nesogale; species Nesogale talazaci. The sequence continues at coordinate 98,441 of PVJH01005713.1, read as the reverse complement.
ATCCATTATTTTTTTAAATCTAAAATTGGTACAAAAAGCCACAAAAATTAATTATAGCAAAATGCTTGGGACACAGCCGTAAAAGGTTTACACAACAGGTACTAACAATGCCAACTAAGGCTGAATGACCAAAACACAAACTGCTTTTGTTTATAAAAATCACACGCGTCCGGATGGATTCCAATGTTTTGTTTAAGTTCCAATGCAAAATTTTCTCAACATTTCACGTTGAAATTCAATTATGTCAAGTGCTGGTGCAGTCAAGTACTGGGCTTCTACTGTATGAAGAAGCATAACAGCTGGAGGTAATAATGAAGTAACTTAAAAAAATAATGAAGTAACTTACTCTAACAATCTAGAAACATTGCTTTGCTGTCCCAGAACACTGGAAACTGTTGCTAATTTTTGTTTTACACATTAAAAATCACCACAATTCATGTCAAATCAGTGGAGGAGGACAGTGAATAAGGAAGACCAGAGATGAATTGATGCATTTCGATCATGGAGTTGGTCAAAAATAGTAAATGTAGCAGGAACTGTCAGAAGAATGAAGAAATCTGAGTTGAAAGGAGTACAGCAATTATATTTCTGGGAATTGATGATGGTGAGAACTTTGAGCAAAAGGCTCCAGTTCCTGGATGAGGATATCATGCTTGGCAGCAGGGTAGAAAAAATGAGAAAGACCCTCAAGAAGAAAGATTGACAGTGTGGCAGATAGCAGTGGTTGAAACACAGGTACAATTCTGAGAATGCCACAGGACTAGCCAGTGTTCTGTTATACATAGTTCACTATGAGTTGAAATGGCATTGATGGTACCTAACAACAACACAATATGAAAAATATTAATATTTTAAAATCACTACCAATCTTAATCATAGAGGTATGAGGAACTTAAGAGTTTTTACCATAATATTATTTATACCATTGGTTCCCAAATTTATGTGGTCTACTGCCCATTTTCAGAAAAGATGTCTCCCTGTGAGACATCCTGGAGAAGCCACATGGGCTTACCCTGATGGAACCAGATCTCTGAAGCCAGAAAACCCACATGGAGACTCCTGCCACTGCTGAGATGCTGGAGAAGCCCCAGAGAGGCCCTTGTCAGCATGAGATGCTTCTACCATCATTGGATACACAAGACTCTGCACCCACTGGCCTGTGATTGTACTGGGGTCCTTGCATGTGCTTTGTGAGTCTGAATAGAACTTATGGATTGGTATCGGACATATGGGCTAATATTGGACTTATGGACTTGGACTGGACTAGGTTGGGAGATTTTCTTAATGTACAGTTGCTCTTGTATATAAAACTCTTTCTTATACAAACATGAGAATTTCTATGGATGTGTTTCTCTAGTCTACCCAGAATAACACAATTATTCATTTACTTTTGGATATTCATTCTGTACTCTTTTGTACTCTTTTAAAAATGACAAGGTATCCTATTCCATATGGGCAAAGTCTACATGGATGAAGTACACCAGTCTGTTGACCACAAGGTGTCAAAGAGATCAGGTGTTAGGCATCAAAGAACAAAAAATCGTATCTTTATGTGCCCACCTTCCTGATATGATCGCTGAAGACAAATGTGTGCAAAAGCAAATGTGGTGAGAAAGCTGATGGTGACTGGTTATTAAAAGACATAGTGTCTGGGGTCTCAAAGGTTTGAAGGTAAACAAGAATCCATCTAGCTCAGAAGCAACAAAGCCCAAGTGGAAGAAGCACACCAGCCTGCGTGACCATGAGGTGTTGAAGGGATTAGGCATCAGGCATCAAAGAACTAAAAATTATATTAATGTAAATGAGGGGGAGTACATATTGGGGACCCAAAGCCCATCTGTTGGCAACTGGACATCCTATTATAGAAGGGTCAGCTGGAGGAGAAGAGCCAGTCAGGATGCAGTGCAGCAATTATGAAACTATGACTTTCCTCTAGTTCTTCAATGCTTCCTCTCCCCAACTATCATGATCCCCATTCTACCTTACAAATCCAACTAGACCAGAGGTTGTACACTGAAGTTGGAAACATGGGGAATCAGGGCACATCACCCCTTCAGGATCAGTGGTGATAGTGGTGATACTGAGGATGGTGGGAAGGTGAGGTAGAGAGGGGGACCCAATTATAAGGACCTACATATAACCTCCTCCCTCGGGTGAGGACAGTGGGAAAGTGGGGTGAAGGGAGACATTGGACAGTGTAAGATATGACAAAATAATTATTCTCTAAAAATTATCAAGGGTTCATGAGGGAGGGGCGAGCAGAGAGGAGGGGGGAAATGAGGAGTTGAAACCAAGGGCTTAAGTAGACAGCAAATGTTTTGAGAACGGTGAGGGCAACAAGTGTACAAATGTGCTCGACATACAATGGATGCATGTATGGATTGTGATGAGTTATATGAGCCCCTAATAAAATGAATTAAAAAAATGATAAGGTAGAACTTCAGCTTTAAAATGATGTGTGATAACACTGACCTTTCTGAGGAGAACTGGGTAAAATCACCTGACACCATACTAGGAACTACGGAAATGCAGAAGAATAGTTTACAGTCTGATTGTCAAAATTGAGCTCCCACTTTGATTTTGTGCAAGTCAGCATGGTATGTTTCTCCAGGGGTCAAAAGAGAGGAAGATGAGAAGGGCGTTGAATAATATGAAAAATAATACGGGATAATGAAAGACAGGAGTCTGGACTGCCGACTCCTGGCAGCTCCATAGAATCGCAGGCATTAATGAAGAAGGTGCACAGTGCCTTCCACAAAGTCATGTGAAGTTAGAGAGACAACATTAGGATAAATGTCAGATGGTAGGAATCATCTGCTTTGCACACAGACGCTTGTTTCAGTAGAGAAGCAGTTTACTGGTTCAGTGTACTTGTGTTCTAAGCCATATTCTGTTTCTCAAGTGCAATGCCATTAGTTGGCTCTGGGAGATGTTTTTTGTTTTCTCTTCCTGTAAGGGAATTAAAGTCGGCTGATGTATTTTCACTCTCCACTTTTGAGTCTGAGACAGACAATTCCCATTGAGGGTTCTTGTGAAACTTGATTTTAGTTATGTTTTAATAAAGCCTTATTTGTATTGACTGCTGGGGCAGTATGGCATTCCCTAACTGATAAATAACTTGGGCTTACTTTTTTATGGAAGGATTTAAATTTAATATGGTAGATTCAACCATTGTTTTTCAGGTTTTATATGCATGCCTGGAAGCCTTTTAATAACTTGCAATAACAAACTAAATGAATGTGACTTTTAGGGTAGACACTCTTGTAATTGATATTTTTACCAACAGAGAGTGTTTATTTGTTTTGCCAAAAAATAAAGTGCATTCTTTCTGTCCTTGGGGAATAAAGAGTAATGGATTTGCAATTTACTAAAAAGTTGTGAGATTCCAAAAGTGTAATATAAAGAAAGCATTAAAATAAAGAGATGCTCTCCCCTTATGCTTTCTGCATAAATTACTAGATAGGGATCAGGGGTTGGTATATTATTTAAAATGTATATTAACAAGTAATAGTTAAGTGGTATAAATCATGCAAAAGTAGGTTTACATTACCTTTCACCCTCATGTTTTCAATTCAGAAGAATGAAATTTTGGACACAGGAGATTCTGACAATGACAGAATCCTGCCTCAGGCTACAGAAGAAGCAAGAGCAAATAACATCAGAATAAGGACTCTACAAAATTACCATGCATGGTTATTCTCGTTGAAATTAAAGACCAGCTTCTAAATGATGTAAAGTCATGAGCAGTTAAAATTCATTTCTACTGTACCTAAGCAGGATGCACTCTAACACCAATAGACATGGTTCCACAAGAGAACTACGGGGACACCCTAGCACAATGGGGAAGCGTGGTTGAACAATGCTTCTGGGTGTTAAACAATAATAAACAATTTGAAATTGAAATGGAATTTTCAAGAAATTTCACCACACCTGTGAGAACACAAGGTAAGGATTTAAATGAAACCTCTCATTTCTTGATACTGAGCTCCTTCAAGCATTCCTAAATTTTATGAAGATGTCAGTGTTCTGATATGTTTAGAAGAAATAGAGTCTAAAAGAAGTATGTTCTAAAAAAAAGGAAGAAATATGTTCAAAAGAAAGTATGTACCTTACTTTCCCCTCAAGACACGGCGCGATTTTTTTTTTTACAATAGTTATAAAATCAAATCCCCTTGCTGTCAAGTAGATCCTGGCTCACAGTGACTTCATAAAATCGAGTGGAGCCACCACATCAGGTCCCACCCAGACTGCCCTCCTTCACGACAGCTGACTGCTCGTGTGTCTCTCACAGAATGGCTGGTACTTTCAAAAGGCTGATCTTGTGCTCAGCATTCAAGCGTTTGCCCACAGTGTTAACAGTCAGAGGGCCGACAGACATGGTATGGGTGTTTGGAGAAATTGTTGCAGAAGGGTAGGGTGGTGAAGAGGGGAGTTGGGAGTATGAGAGTTTCATGAATTTGTTCTGGGGATAATGCTCTGTCTCAGCCTTTGTGAAACTTGGAGACAATAGTCATAGCTATTATTTATTAAGCAATGCTAAGAATTGGGATGAAATCATCTCTAAGCATATCATTATGAATGAGGGGGAGTACGGAGTCCCAAAGCCCATCTGTAGGCAACTGGACATCCACTTACAGAAGGGTCTCAGGGAGGAGACAAGTCAGTCAGAGTGCAGTGTAGCAATGATGAAACATACAACTTTCCTCTGGTTCTTTAACATGATCCACTAACATGATCCCACTAACATGATCCCAATTCTACCTTACAAATCCAGCTAGACTAGAGGATGTACACTGGTACAGATAGGAACAGAAAGCACAGAGAATCTAGGACAGATGATCCCTTCAGAATCAGTGGTGAGAGGGGCAATATCAGGAGGGTAGAGGGAAGCTGTGGTATAAAGGGAGAACCGATTACAAGGATCTACATATAACCTCCTCCCTGTTGGGCAGACAACAGAAAAGTGGGTAAAGGGAGAAGCTGGACAGTGAAAGATATGACAAAGTAATAATCTATAAATTACCAAGGATGGAGAGGGGCATGGGAAGGGAGGGGGGAAAATGAGGAGATGATACCAAGGGCTCAAGTAGAAAGAAAATTTTTTGAGAATGATGATGGCAACAGATGTACAAATGTGCTTGATGCAATGGATAGATGGATGGATTGTGATAAGAGTTGTAGGAGCCCCCAATAAAATGATGAAAAAAGATCTCTCTGAAATGTTAATGAGTAAAGATACCCCATGGAGTCTGAAAGGGCATCTGACCCAAGTTGGGGTATTTTCAAGAGTCTCTATGGAGAACAAAGGTAGAAAACAAATACAGAAGACTAGAAAAGAAATTGCTGCGTTTCAATGTGGGTGTTGGCAAAGAATATTGAAATTACTATGACCTTCCAAAATAGCACACAAATCTGTCTTGGAGGAAGTAAAGTCAGAATATTCCTTAGACGTGAGAACGGCAAGACTTTGTTCCTTGTCGTTTTGGATGTGTTATCAGGAGGAAGGAGTCCCTGGAAAAGATATCTTGCTTAGTAGTGATGCGGAAGACCCTTGGTGACATTGATGGACACAGTGGCTGCAACAATGGACTCATGTGCAGGAGCATCTATGAGCATGACCCAGGATGGAGCGGCACTTCTGTCACCTAGTGTCGCTCTGAGGTGGACCCAACTTGACAGCACCGCATGGCAGCAGTGATGGGGTGCAGTGTGAGGACAGAGGTCTTGGGTGTTCTACAGTCAGGGATCCTCATTCCATACCAATTTGTAATAGGGTCAATCATGCACTAAGAGTTAGGTGAAACTCACAAAAAGGAACTCAAAATTCATGAATGTCACTATATGTGTGTCAACTTTTCATTGAAGGGGGGTGGAATATACAAACTGAGTACTCTGTTGAAGGATTGCCACATTGTGGTACAGGAGGGAAGCATATGGATGCCTTCCACTAAGTTTGAAGTGCATGAAAGTAGAAGGGGGATGGATGCATGCGCAGAAGAACAGATCGAAGAATCCAGACATGACAAGGAAGCCCAAGGAAACTCACTACGGTCAAGTGACCCTGTGATGCAGAGACCCTGGAGAACCTAGTAGACAGGTTTTGGGTTTCTCTTCCCGGGAGTAGGCGGCCCCTCTCCCTCCTGCAGAGATGCTGCAGGGTTTGTACCCACCCTGAGCTCTGACAGGACACATGAAGTAGGAGCAAATGCTCCTGATAGAGTGCATGCAACGTTGGGGGAAAGTGCTTCCAACTTTTGTGCATGTTTACATTTTTCACAGTAAAAGAAGTAAAGAGAGAGGAAAACCTAGTTGAAGTGATAATTGCAATGTATTAATAAATGGAATAACCATATGGACATTCATATAGCTTTCAGAAAATCTTCTAATCCTTATGTGGATGCACACATTGTGAAAAAATACCACAGAAAGGACTGTAATCAATTTAACTCTCTATTGGCATCATAAACTAAGTTTTATATCTTGGCAAATAATATGTCTGATAATTTTTTTCTTTACTATAAAATTCAGAAGATACATCTGAGATGTAGTCAACTGATATGCAATCCTTCTAGCGACAATCCATTTTGTGATGTATCATACATTCTAGCCTCTACGTCTATGGTGATAGTTTTATTTTGGGGGGGAGGGGTGTCGCTGTTTTGCTACTAAACTGAGTTCAGGTGGAATGTATTCTGGATCAAGTCACCACCCTCTGTTTCCTTGGGGATATGGTCAGCTCAAGGCCAAGAGCCACCCCTCCGTTGAATCATTCCTCTCCCTAAAGGTGGCATTTCAGAAGCAGAGACAGAGAATTCCCAGGAAGAAGTCCCCGGTGGAGCATGTTTGAGACCTCCATCCGAAGGGGTAGAGGCAGAGGTCAGAACCATCAGACACCGAGGCAAGCAGACCATGAAGCAGAACAGAAGAGCAGTGACACTAGGAGGAGAGGCCAAGGCCAAGGGACCAAGGGCTAGAGAGAGATGTGGTTACTGGCTGAAGAGAGGTGTGGGTGCGGAGTGTATCCTTAATGATTACTGACCAAGATTGTGGTAACCTATTATTGTCCTTAATAAATCCACCTTAAGAGTGGTGTAGTCTGTGAGTTTTATGTGGTTATTGCAATGACTTATCAAACTAGAAGTAGAGCATCATGGGAGGAATGGTTGCTGTCAGAATCAAGTACCTAAGAATGGCGTGTGGAGGCATGTCTGACTTCAGCCTCAGGGCAATTAGGAGGACATAGATTCTTCTTTTCTATTGTGTGGCCGCTGTGCAACTTTCATGCTATTTTCTCATCATTATAATGTTAAATCTTTGAATTCCAAGTGTTGATATTTAATGAGAGTTGATAAAATAAAATAAAGAACTCTCCTTATTGTGCAGTGCGTTCTTGCCTCAGCATTGCTCCAGAGTGATGTAAAAAAGTGTAATGGGCTGAATACAGCCACATCTCTCCCAGACTCACGCTCTCTTCGTCTCAGAGACCGTGAAACTACACATAGCATTAGCGGGGCATTTCAGAGGGAGGGACATAATCCACATTAGCACAAGCTGAACATTTGATAATGAGAGCTGTCTTTTTTAGAATGAATTTCTAAGAATTGGAGTACCATCATGCTGCTGCCTAACATAAATAAAGATGAACATTTCCCCCCAATTTGCACAACTTTGGGTTGCTACCTTTCTCTCTCCTTTAAGTTCTAGACAGTTTATTTTAGCACATTGCATTTGTGAATGGCTTGAATGGAAAAGAAGTGTTCTCTCGTCATTCTATTTCAACATCAGAACACACACACGCCCATAAGGATACGCTTCTTTATAACACCTGGAAAATGAATGGAATGCCCATCCTAAATAGTCTTTCAACTTGTAGTTTGTTTTGCTGAAAATCTATATATTTGAATTGGAGTGGCAACACCTCAGTATCCTTACTTCAACTGGACTGTCTTCTGGAAAGGGACTGAAGTCATTGGAAGGTCCTAGTTGGCGCTGTCACGTAAGCCCTGGGATGCTGACCACCGTATCAGTCCCAGCCCCTTGGTGCTGGGTGGGAGAAAGATAACTTTCTGCTCCTACAGCCTGAGAAGCCTTATACAGGGTGGCCATGTGCAGGGACTGACTTGACTGTGGTGTGTGTGTGTGTGTGTGTGTGTGTGTGTGTGTGTGTACCCAAGTATCAGTAAATATGAGCTATGGGCTCTGAGCTGCGAGTGAATGAATAGGTTCCATACATTTTTTTTACAACACTCGTATGGGAACACATTGAGAGATATGACATTCTTAAAACTGAGCATATGTCATGCCGGCACTCCTGGTACGAAGTCTTTGGTGGCGCTGTCTGTGCTCTAAATAGCCCCGTGTAAAGGCACATCACTGAACCACAGCAGATGGAGGCAGCTAGTTCGTTAGGCTGAGCGCAGTTGTAATATCAATTTGCTACTGCCTTACTTACCTATTTCTACACATTTGCCAATGGAAATCTCTGCTCTAGAAATTATACTGTATCAAAAAAAAAAAGAAAAAAAATTGAGCTACCCAAGGCTCAATTCCATTTCTCAAGACATATCAATGTGAAACTGTGCTGCCGTCTGATTCCCTGGACTACTGAGTCAATGCAATAGGAACACCTAAGCCTTAAGGGTGCAGTAACTCTTTAAATTGCCCTTTCTATTTACAATTACTTAATTACTTTATTTTGCCCAAAATAAAGGTCATTAAAAACCATCTCAAAGCTTGACTTACATTTCAGAAGTAGCCTGCAAGTTGTAGTCTTTAACTATGTTCCATTTAGCACATTTAATAGATGTAAAAGCTCACAAGTGATGATATAAAGGATAATTTACGCTTGCAATGCATTTTTGTCCAATTAATAGATTGCCTGTGTGTTGCATATTTTGCATGACAAAAGAGCAGAATATTAAACTGCCATTCATAATGAAAATGCACTTTGCAAATTAAAAGTGCCGAAACAGAAATTTTTCACCCTGTTTAGGAAATAAACAGTCCTTAACCAATTAAACCGCATTGTAATAATTCTATGATTTATTGCGAGTTGTTTAACTTTCAAAACTCGGCTAACCCATATTAAGGTCACAATCCATCATGTCTTGCTTGGAAAGCCACCAAATAATGGCTGTTGTATTAGCTGCTTTTGATGATAGTATGAAAGAAGTATTAGCACTTGTCAACAAAACTGCTTACAACATAACATTAGCATGCATGGGCTGCTGTACCTATTTATTATTCTGGCAGCTTCACACATATTGTTACAAGCTTATAAAACATTTTGTCGGGTGGAAACCGAATGTACACTGTTTGGTTTTCTGATAGACTGGCAGCATAAATGTCTGGGCTGACTTAGTTTAGTTTAAGTGTAAATAGAGACACAAATTCTTCAACCTGTTCTCTTATTGATACTGAAAAGTGCTGAATTATTCAGCATCCAACTCTTCTGTTTGTGTCTATCACAGTTATCAATTACCCATCAGTCTTCGTGTCAAAACAGAATGGATTAATCTGACTGAAAGTAAGACAAATAAATGGATACTATAACAGGGGTGCAGGGTTGCCAGCCTGCCAAAGGGAAATCCAGGCAATGACATTTGCCGTCAAAAATGGGATCTCTGGCTTAAGCGAGCAAATGATTCCCTCTTTGCGAGCCAAGAATGCACTTAGCTCACCGTTAAGTCAGTTAATCTGCCTGCTTTGACTGCTAATGCACGAGCACTGAGGTAATACTTGGATGGCTGAAATTCCTTTATGTTGCCATAGCTTGGGTCACCGTTCTTGCTTCTCACAGGAAATGCAGCTCCATGCTGATATGCTATCTTGGCGACTACAGGGTTACTGGGTAAACAACGGGACCCAGTTAACAAGGAAGTGATTGCCTGTAGTTCTGTGGTGCTGCTTCACTCTCTGCTGATGGGGTACCAAGAAACTCTTTGCACAGATGGCTGGTGGAACCCATCCAGCATCTGTAAAGTCCATCCCTGCTTTCTTTCCCAAACATTTTATTTGTAAATCTTGTTTGGCAAACTTCCGGAGACTCTGCATGGCTGTTCAAAGTACAGATTTCCAATCTATCTCATTTGGCCTTTATATATATATCGCGCCAGCAAAGTGCCTTCTAATTTAGCACCAACACAGCCACCACAGACTGAAGCTAGTGTTAGGTTCTTGGCCAAAAATTTTGTAAGAATTTTATCTTATAAAAGCTTCCATGCTGGACTCTTGTACACAGTCATCAACAACATCTGAAGCCTCACAGGACCAAAGTCCTGAAATCCGTCTCCATGGAAAGTTTCACATTTGCCCACAGTCCCCTCTCCGATCTTCCCCAACATTCCCTGCACTATCACAGGCATTTTCTGAAAGACTGGATCGTGGTGAGCTACCTGACAGAATATACTTACATTCACTGGATGTTAGGTTTACTTTGAATGAGTCATCATCTTTTCTTTCTTTCTTCTCATCATCCCCCTCCAATAAATTGTGTAAAGGATTTTAAGTACTTAGAACAAAATCCCAGACTCTATCCTACATTTGAGGAGTTCTAAAGAGGTCATCCTAATAATTAAATTTCTGGAACAATGTTCACAATTCTTTTAAAGACTTTGATAGCCTGCAAATTTCAGTCTCACATTCCCATAACATTACCTCAAATTTCTCCACAATGTAAATCAGGCTCCCAAGACTTCATCATTAAAAAAAGAACTGCACTAATTGGCCTAGTCAAAACCCACGTTTGCTAAATCTCATTCACCTGGTAAATAATCCCAAAACTACTTCATGGAAGGCAGCTATTTAAAATGTGCCACATTGCATGTCCTCCTGAAATGAGGGCGTATTTTTTTTTTTGCTACCAGTCAACTGATTGTTTGACTGTGTTCGTTTCTCCTCTTTCTTTTTTAAAAAAATGACTCATAGAAAAGGAAAGGCAGACTTGAACAAAATTTTGGATTAGAAGTGTTTTCAAAGTTTTAATCCCCCAACCCCCCTAAAATGAATTCTCTGCAACATCAGAAATGAAGCCTATTGACAGGTGTTTATTAAACTCTTTCTTCTACATTCGAGATGATGCTGGAAATCTTTAAGGATCATTTCAAAAGATGTCTGCCATTTGTAGACTTCCCTGCCCGAGTTTGCACTAACCACAAGGTCAGTGGTTTCAACTCACCAGTTGTTCTGAGGGAGAGAAAGGAGACTGTCTGCCCTGGCATAGATTTACAGTCTCAGAAACCCAAAGGGGCAGATCTGTTTCATCCTCTATAGTCACAATGAGTCAGAAGTCTATTGAGTATGAGTCAATAGGCATTATGACTCCATGGCAGTTGGTTTGGGGTTCAAGTCTAAACATTCTTTCCCATGGGTTCCCTTTTTCCAATTTCCCAATCAGTTCCTACATCCGGTATAGCCACCCTTCACAATCCCTTTCCTGCAACCTCTCTTCCCCCGTCAGTCATCAGAGCCTGTGCTTTGCCATCCCTCATTAGATCTCACGGATTCATTCATCCAAAGTTGCTTGCCCAAACACATGTTCAGCACTTCTGGGAGTTCCTGTGCCTTGACTCTTTCCAGCACCCAGGGCATCAGTCCACAGCCCAGCCTGTCAATTTCAATTCACATGCCTCCTTCCTTGTCATTTTGTCCTTTTTCTCACATGAAGTAGAATCTCTTCTGTAATGAACTCTCCTGAGCATCTGCCCATGTCCCTCATTACAACACGAAAGAAAAGAAACAGAAACCAGAGTTCACATCTGAGTTCTGTTAGCTGTGAGACAGTGGGAAAGTGATGTCATCAACAAAGTCTCCTTCCCCCCTAAACCTCAGATTCTAATTATTCTTGGTTTACTCCTCCGGGGTGAGGATTCAATGAGCGGATGAATGCTAGATAGGTAGAGCAATGCCTGGCAGACAGTGAGCAGTCAACAAAGCTGTCCCTTTTTATTATCATCATTTATACCTGTAAATCTTTGTTGTAATATGCCTGTTGAGAGATGCAGGATGTAGCATTCTGTTTTCAAAGTGGGGAGCCAAGAAGTTAAAAGTGTGCACATCTTACAGGTAGTTGTAAAATTGGCTGAAAGGAAAGTCGCGAGCACAACACCTGGCCCACAGAAAGACGACTATACTAGTAGCTTATGATTCCCTACATCTAATTCTAGGAGTGAGAAAGGACCATCACAATGAAGGCAAAATTTCTTCACTTATTAAGACATGATTCATTTATTATCACAAGAAGACCTTCTTGAATAACAGTCACTCCAATCCCAGTCTATTTTGCATCTCCCAAATCGACTCAAAACTGCCAAATAGTATTTTCCATGATATCCCTCCCCAAATTGTGGCTCTCCATTTTCTGGCCATCACCCTTCCCCCTGGCATTCAGTGTTCACTAATCATCCCCCTCGACTTAAAACATTTTGTCGCATTCTGTCCTCCAAACATATAATTTGTTCTCTGATATTTCTTCAGTTACTGTCCTTTGGAGTCCATAAACAGGTAATATTCTCTTTTTGCCTTTGCATCTTTTATTTTCATCACTTTTCTCTCTGCCCTCTGTCTAGATCCATCTTTATAAATGAGGAAGCCTATCCGTGTTACAGACGTTCAACCTATCAGGACTTCAATGATCTATCATCTGAATGCCGGAAGCATTTAGAGGTTTTACCACACAATTTAGCTCTTAATTATAAATTGTCTTGGAGCACTTGCTGTGTGTTTGTTGAGCCTCACTGGAGATACTTCACTATATATTTCTCTGTTTCAGTTTTTTCACATATATATATATATATATATATATACACACACACACAGCTAATCTATAAAACTCGATTAGATAATCTCCCCACTATGTCCACTAGACAATGGCACAAGGTTCTGACTCCGAGAGAAGGCTCGCCTTAAACAGCCCCCTTTCTATTGGCCACAGAGGCATGGGTGAAAGGTGCTCAGGGCACTCCCTTGCCATGAGAACGCGTGGCAACCACTGCATGGGAGAAAGTTGTGGCAGCCCGCTCTCCAGGAGGTTTCAGCCTTGGGAGCTCCATAAGGAACCTCCGCTGTCCTATGTATGCGTGGGGGTGGACTCCAAAGCAGTGGCTTTGGGTGGGTTTGATGTCTGTTTGCCAGAAAGAGTTTCCCTTTCTCCTCCCAAACATTCGAGCAAGTGACAACTTTATTAGTCTTAGACCAGTGAGGGGCAGGAAGTTGCATGACGTAATCGTGAACTTTGGAGCCAGAGTGTGGATATGAAATCTACAGCTACATGATGATGGCAAGACGCCGCCTCACATATTTTGAACGCGTTATCAGGAGAGAGCAGTGCGTGGCAAAGGACCGGGTTGGAGAGAAAAGGGGGAGCAGGGCCGAGGAAGGCCCTTTACAGGTGGGATGGACACCGCTGTGCAGCGGTGGGCTCAGCCATAAGAGCAATGGTGAAGAGATGCAGGCCTGGGAGGCATTCGGGCCTGGTTTTCAGAGGACTGCATGAGCCATAACTGACCTGAGGGTATCTATGGACAGCAGTCACCACTCTCTGACCCAGGGCCGGTCAATCAGCCTTTCACAGCCACTGCCTTAGTTAGATCAAAAAAGTTCTTCACAAGTATGAGCTATATTCATAAAGTCCTCACAACATGAGTTATGTCATCCTTCCAATTAATAAGAAAAGTTGATAATAATAATATCGATAGTCAGGGTCCATTATATGCACATGTGGACATTTATCACGATTGCTCTATCTAGCTATGGATTTATACTTATGTTGGGTACAAAAGGATCCACTTAACCCCTCTCACTAAATCATTAACTCTTTAGCAGCATTGCATATATTAATCTAAATATTTATAAACTCAACTAAAAACTTGGTATCAAAACAGAGCCCAAACTCACCAATAGTTGACAGATGTTTAACAGTGGAGATTAACATTCAAAGGAAACACTAGTCTGTTTCTTTGTCACAACTGAGGAAACGGAAGGTTAAAGGCAATGCAGCCCATGGTAGCAGAGGGGAGGTAACTGTTCTTGATACATATTTCAACCTCAGCATTCTAAAACTTCCTTCAAGACAATGAGGCAGCCATCTAGTGAAACTTCCCTCTTGAGGAGTCACAATTATCATGTTAAAATCAGTCTCATAAATGAAATTACCTCCAAATTTTCAATAAATCCCTGAGCAAACACGAATTCTGGTTGGGTGTATGCAGACTGTGGTAGCAAAGTGATTTGAAAATGAAGCATATTTTTTAAGCAGAATTTCTGATTTCAAAAATTACAATATCATTTCTAAAACTCCTAGGTTCAAATGGAGGCCAGTTTGAACTTATTTTTCCACTCTACTTTTGCAGATAATCTGAATCGACCAAGTCCTGGGCTGTATTTGAGTCCATGAACTCAATACCACAGAGTCAATTTGGACTTACAGGATCGGGCAGAAAGGTCCCCCGTGGGTTGTGAGATTGTGAGGGAGGTGAGTCCATCTCAGCTACAAACGTCCACAACATCCCTGAATTAAAGCAGGCCATGGCTGCATTACCTTGGTAGGTAGGCTACAGAGTCACAGAGGAAGCTAAGAAAATATGACTAACATATTACTAAAACGACAGTGCATAACATATGGTATTCGACAGTTTCTCCCTTCATGAAGGTATCTTTGAGGACAAAAGAAATCTTGGTAAACAAGACTTACCACTGACTTTTAAAAACAACCTCCAAAAAACCACTGGCTTGTGTAGGGGAAGAGAGTTTGGGGGGAGGGGGTTGGAGGAAGGAAGTTGGGAGTATTTTGCTGCTTTCTCATTAAACTCTTATTAAAAGACTTACTCAGAAACTCTGATTCAGCAATTTCCCAAGTCACTCTGTCCTTTAAAAGGTTTAAATGTGACCCCGACTCTGCAGAACACAGATTCATAATCACTGCTCTCTTGGGAAAGCCGAATCCTGAGAGAGACCGAGGGAGGAGTGGCAGAGTAATGGCATTTCGGTTCCACAATGAGATTTTCCTCCCATAGATATTAAAACAGACTCTGAGAACAATTCTATTGTTTGGACGGGACAATGAAATATGAGGTTATCATAACAGAAGTGAGCTAACTTTCCACCTTCTGGCAGGAGAAGGTACACCAAAATATTATCCCCAAATGGACGAGAGCGTCTCTCTCTCTCGCTCCTTTGTAAGAAGTGCTATGGTTCTCCTAGCAGTGCATTCTCCTGCATGTTGGAAAGCATGATGAGAAGGTACCTCATGTCACAGAGTAGTAGTAGCTTTGACAAGTTCACTGTAGCAAACTGAATCTTCTCCACCCCCTCCCCGCCCCCCTTTGTGGCAGTCATGTGCTTATGTTAATTTCATGATTGAGGTGTGGGGCTGGAGTCTAGCCTGTTAATCTGGAGATAACCATTGAGTAGCCAATGAGGCCTCTGTGTAGGCATGGCTTTCTCCTAAGACTTCTGGGAAATCTCGTGCTATTTCCCTCGTGGAGATGAATCTCTATCTCCCCAATTGTAGAGAGTTAGTCTCAGAGATGATGAATTACCAACAAGACAAGATGGCAACGTCCAAGGAGCTGAAGGAGCTGGAGGAGAAGCCACATGGCCTTACCCTGATGAAGCCAGACCCCTGAAGCTGGCAAAGTCACGTGGAGACCCCTGCCAGCTCTGAGTTGCTCCTGTCACCACTGGATGCTGTTGATGGACCTTGAGCCCTGGAAGCAAGGAGACCCCCGCCAGTGTCAGGACTCTGCACCCACTGGCCTGTGACTTTGTGAGTTGGAAGGAGACTTTATAGACTGGAATCGGGCATATGGGCTAATATTGGACTTATGACTTTGAACTGGACTGGTTTGGGATGCTTTTTTAATGTCTCATTTCTCTTGTATATAAATCTTACCCTTATATCCATATGTGTGTCTATGAATTTTGTTTCTCTAGTCTACCCAGACTAACACACCCTTCTCCCCAGCTGTGTGCACTTGGGGGATGAAGTATGCTTAGGTAGGATGGTATCTATGCCAGAAACCAAGAACTCCCTAGAAATTCCCTGACAAATGATAATGGCCTTATATTCATGACTTTGTTCATTTTTATAGCAATGATCTCTTTTATCCATAAGAAAATTCTAGTGGAGGACTCTTGGGTTGAACAAGTGGTTAACTGAAAGGTTAGAGCTTCGTATTCATTTACAAGAACCCCAGAAGAAAGGCCAGGTGATCTACTTTCAGAAGCATTTTATGTACTTAGATCAATATTCATCTTTGCTCTTGCTAAGCATGAAAGGCACCCCCAGTAGTAAAGGCGCTACTATATCAGTATTAGTACATCTGCTATTTTCTAATCCTTCATATTATTATTATACAGCTTCTACAATGATTTTCCTGAATTATGCTCTGCAGATTCTCCTGCGAATGAATGTACCATCCCCTCTTGTGAATTATCATGATATTTCTAGAATGGTCTTTCAACATTGTTTACTCTGAATACGTAATCCAAGTAAATAACATCCAATCTCCAAGGAAACATGTCCTATCATCTAATGAATTTGGGAAACATTTCCTACTACCTCTCTTTTCCAGATGCTCACAAGTACATTAAAGAGCTAAAGAAGTCCTATTATTATTATTATTATTAATAATAATAATAATAATAATAGTAATAATTTGGTCACTGAAAACCCTATAGAGCAGAGTTCTACACTGACATAAAAGGAACTACCATGGATTAGCTTCTAGTAGATGGAAAATGCTTGGTTTAGTCTGTAAGAATAAATCAGTTATGATTATTATTCCATGGATTTGATCTAGTCACATAGTGAATGGTCAATCTGTTGATTTCTGCAATCTCATAGTTCTCCCTCCTATTCTCTAAAGGAGCCCTTGCGGCATAGTTGGTTATGCTGTGGTCTGCGAACTGCAAGGTTAGCAGTCAAAGCCACCAGCTGCTCTTCAGGAGACAGGTGAGACTTCCGAATTCTATGAAGATTTGTGGCCTCAGAAACCCGTGGAGCCAGTTCTACTCTGTCCTGTAGGGCTGCTATAAGTTGGAAGTAACTTGATAGCAGTGGTTCGCTTTTTTGTTTTTGAGTATTTCTCTTTAGTTTTATCATCTTTATTCTCTCTCTCTCTTTTTCTCATTTTGATAATTGGGATGACTAAGAAAGGTAGTTTTAGAAGGGTAAAAATGGCAGAAATAATGGACGTATATATGGATTGTGGTAAGAGTTGTGTGAGCCCCCAATAAAAAGATTTTTTATAAAAAGGTAGAATTATGCAGTTGCTCACCTATGGAATATGGAGCAAGTACCTGAATATCCTCTGACCCATAATTACAGCTAAGTGTCCCCCATTAGAAAGTCATTCTAATGGAATGCCAGTTTAATAGGACAGTGTTCTTGCATTGAGGGAGTATTTGAGTCAAGGCCTAATGTCCATCTGCTACGTTAAAATTAAACCTATAAATATATACACATAGATCTATTTCCCCATAGTCATATAAAGGATATTTATATATGTAAATGCCTGTATTTAGAGCTCTATAAATGCCCTTTGTCTCCTAGTTCTTTCCTCTGTTTCCTTTTCTCTTTTCTCACACTCATGTTCTGCAAAGTGGGTGCATAAGCAAATGTGGTAAGGAAAGCTGGTGCCTGGCTATCAAAAGATATAGTGTCTGGGGTCTTAAAGGCTTGAAGATATATAAGCGGCCATCTAGCTGAGAAGCAACAAAGCCCACATGGAAGAAGCACACCAGCCTGTGTGATCATGAGGTGTCAATGGGATCAGGTATAAGGCATCAAAAACAAACAAAAAACTATATTATTGTGAATGAGGGGGATGTCAGAGTGTGAATGCAAAGCCCATCTGTAGGCAATTGGGCATCCCCTTACAGCAGGGTTGCAGGGAGAAGACAAGCCAGTCAGGGTGCAGTATAGCACTGATGAAACATACAATTTTCCTTTAATTCTTTAATGTTTTCTCTTCCCCACTATCATGATTCCAATTCTATCTTACAAATCCAGCTAGACCAGAACATGTACACTGGTAAAGATAAGAGCTGGCAATACAAGGAATCCAGGACAGATAAACTCCTCAGGACCAATAATCAAAGTGGCGATACCAGGAGGGGAAGGGAAGGTGGGAAGAGAAAAGGGGAACTGATCACCTTGATCTAGATTTAACCCCCTCCCAGGGGGATGGGCAACAAAAAAGTGGATGAAGTGAGACATTGGACAGTGTAAGGCATGACAAAATAATAATAATTTATAAATTATCAAGGGTTTGTGAGGGAGGAAGAGTCGGGAGTCGGAAGAGGAAAGTGAGGACCTGATATCAAAGACTCAAGTAGGAAGAAAATGGTTTGAGAATGATGATGGCAACAAATGTTCAAATGTGCTTGCCACCATGGATATATGGGTGGATTGTGATAAGAGTTGTATGAGCCCCCAATAAAATGATTTTTTATAAAAGTCATTCCTTTGGGCTGAAGGCATTTTGTTTCTAAAAGTTGTCTTTGAACATGGTAGTTTGCTATAGTATTTACTACTTTCCCCCCAAGATTTATGTGCCCAATCAAATCAATCACAGAAAAAGGTTACCTTTGGTTAGTACTAAAGAAGCATGAGAGGTTTGAACAAGTGTTTTGTAGCTGGAAAACAGAAGAAATTCTGTGGGAAAGGAATTCTGATGGTAGAGAACACATGAAGGAGCATGGTGCTATGGGCCAGCGAACCTTTATGTACTGTAACCTTCAGGGTTACATGGATGTAGGGGTAAGGTGACATGTTCAGGTTTTATAGCAGCTTAATTTCAGCTTATAGGTCAGACAGCTTCCCTAATTTCCCTAAAGCAGGTCATGGGTCCTTGCTCTGAGCTTTTACAAATACAAACTCACACATCTGTCTGTCACAGCACTTACGTTGCTGTCACTGCTTTGCAATTCCATTAGGAGACCACATGTTCTTTGAGGGATTTCATTCCTTCATTTGTCCCGGGAATACTGCCAGTGCTGGTGTACAGTTCAGAAGGACAACTATTCCGACTTAAATATCCCAAAGGGTAGGTATTTTTTTTTCTGTCACTTTTTGCTTGGAGGACCTGGAACTATGCAGATTGATTTTAGGTCAGAGCAAAACGGGTTTCTACCTTAGGTTCCTAGAGTTAATTTGAAAATGTGCAGCCAGGAGAAGGCCACAGAGACTATAAATTGGAATAATTAAAAAAAAATAGCAACACCTACCTAAAAGTGTTATTGAGGGAAGGCTAGCACTTCCTCTTTATTCTTACCAGGTTACTAAGAACACACTTCACCTTCTCCCACTGATGGAGAACGTGTGAAGAGATGTCTGTATGGACCAGGGGTCAGCAGTCCTCGTGGCTCTTGCAGTACAGACATGTGGCTGTGAATTGAACTGGAAAAATCTTAAGGGATATTTATTATTCAGATAATGGTGATTTCATCTGTTTGTAAAAATATATTTATGGCTCCCGAGGAATTTTTAACTTGTTGTGAGGGAGAGGATTGGCTATTCCTTTACAAAAAAGTTGGCCGACCCTGGTGTGGTGTTTTGAGAAAACAAGGTTAGGAAAATGGCATGGAGGCGAACCTCTAATCAACTCCTGCTTCAGTAGGGAGAGGAAGAATCCACTTTTGCACCCGCCCAAGGTTGATTGCCACAAGGCACGAATCGGACATGCCTTCTCCCTATTCTGAAACCAACAATTCCTACCACTGTACTCTACTGCTACACTGGGTTCCATAAGCATTGAAACAAACGGCCACACAGAACTCACATACAATATTCAAAAATGGGAGTGTATTAGGGAAGGTTACCACAAGTCTGGATCAGAAAACAGTAAGGATACTCTCTAATCAACATCATCACCTTTTATCAAACAGCAGCTGTATACCTCTCTGGTTCTCAGCTTTTCACCCACATAGTTCCTTGGCTTCTGCCCTGTGCTGTAGGCTGATAAACCAAGTCTCATGTTTTTTTGTTTGTTTGTTTCAGCACTGCAGCTTCACTATGTCTAGGGATGGCTCTTGTGCTCTGTCTTACGGTCTCTGTGCCTGCGCCACTTCAGAAAGGGATCACATGCAATGTGCTCCACCCGTGGCTGTTCTTTCCTGATGACCGCTAGATCTCTCTGCCTGCTTCTAAGATGCTTCATTCTTATACTCAGAGAAATGGTGAGACTGGCTAAGCTTTGAGCGGGACCTCTTTCACCTTTTTTTGTATGGCCCCACCCATTTGCAGAACTAGAGAGTAATGGACAGAAGAACTGTATGATGAAATTTCACTTCACCACACAAGGAAAGTGACAGAATTAAAGGAATCAAAAATGTAAAGAAAATAACTACAAATTCATGGATTTTAGAGTACTTCAAAAACTCTAAGTGCAAAATGGCAGCAGGTGAGTGAAACAATAGCATCAAGTAGCATCAAGAACTCCAATATCAGAGTTAAGAGAGAAATAACAAAAATCTCTCACACAAATGATGATGACTGCTTATTTTACTTTTCGAGAACTTGTCCACTCGGTATTTGACAAGCGAATTAAAATCACCTCTCTCTTGAGTGAAGAAACTGGCTACTGATTTGATATAAGTATGGCCTCATAGAGGAGATTCTGCCATATAACCTTCTAATATCATTACACTTAGTAATCATGGGGAAAGTCATGTGGTCATCCAAAATGGAATTTTATTTGCCCAGAGGAAGGGCCATTAGTGAATAACAGCTTATAGATGAAAACTCTGGAACCTGTTGTTACTCTGATTTGGGATCGCTTCCTACTTGTTACAGAGAAAGTTTTAGTAGAAAGTCAGAAGGAGGCTTGCCTGCTAACTGTGAGGCCAGTGGTTCAAACCCACTCGCCACCCAGCAGGATAAAGACAAGACTATCTGCTCCTGCAAAGACAGAAGCCCTGGACAGGATAGCTAGGAGTTCAAAGTGACCTAACAGCAATGAGCTTGTGGGTCTGTGGTTGTGCATAGAGAGATGTTAGACTTTACAGCCCGTTGGTGTTGGTGAGGTTGCTGAATGGCAGGAAGACCTTGCTGCCACGAGGTTGACGTACCACAGAGGAGTCCCATCAGTGTGAGGCTGACAGGATGCTTGACTGAACTGCCCTGGGGGACTTTTCCTTCTCTGCCGTCTGCCGAGTCCCTCCTGTAGGAGTTACTTACAAAGCTGCTTATAAGACATCTATTGTACTTTAAAAAACAGATCTCTAATTTCCATCTGTTTGGCTTACTCAGAGAAATGACCTCATTGTAAGCCCCACATGATTGAATACTGGATTCAATGTCTTAGGATTCAACCTAGTGGCCATGCGGATTTGATACTACAGTGCAACTCTGTAAAGAAAGCAAGAAATAAAACACCTTATGATTATTTTCTTTCCTCCCCTAAGAAAGCCTGATGGGGCTACATGAGAAGGTAAACTCCTTTTAGTCGCAATTAGCATGTGTGAAGTATATCCAGTCACATGGTGCTGCCAAGCATGCAGAATGCAGAGAAAAGACCAGCATTGCCCTTGTGGAATGTGGCATCAATGGGTCAGTAGTTGGTTAAATACAGTTAAGGAATAGTGGTCCCATTTTTCTACATAAACCAAATCTCATTTCTGTCAAGCAGTCTGCACCTCAGGGATCCTGCAGGACACAGTGAACTGCCCCACCGGGATTCTGCGTCTGGAAGTTAATGTGCAAGCCACATCTTTCTCCCTGGGTGAGGCTGATGGATAAAAGCTGCCACCCTCTCAGAGAGCAAACAAGCACTTCCAATAGCCATGCCACTGACTAGAGTCCCTTTCCATTTTCTGCACGGCAGAGCCCAATGCCCGGATCTCCGAGTGCAAGTCATGGTCCATCACCTGACTCGAGACCAGCGCCACACACTACCAGAAATCGTGCCTTGGCTCCTGATTGTTCCCATCCCCGTCTCAGGCACAGCAACATCTAGCTCTCCTAACCTTCTTTTAAGGACACACTTTGTGGGGCCAATACAGAGTTCTCTGTTTGAACCCCAGATTAGATATTTCAAGACAGCGACAATAAAGTGTTGGTGAAAAATATTGAAAGGTCAGCGGCATCTCGTGTACTTTGGGCGTGCTGTCAGGAGACCAGGTCCCCGAGAAGAACTCCCTGCTTGGTAACGTGGAGGCGCGGCACCACAGAGGAAGACCGTCAACAGGCGGATGGGCCCAGGGGTGGCCGCCTGGATTCACGCACAGGAACACTGGTGAGACGGGGGCCGGCCCGCGCGGTGCTTCCTCTGTCGCACAGAGGGCGGCTGTCCGTCGGGACAGTCTCGATAGCACCCACTTACTAACAACAGCCGGGTTAAAACAAAAGTTGGGCCCTGCGAAGCACCACCGGTCACATGCCGGGGAGGCCAGCCATCTTTGGTTTGATGTGCCTGGCACACTCTGAAGCCCCCGAAGCTGCCACACTCTTTCAGGTGGTCACGTCAGGTGGGTCAGGCGCTCCATGGGAGGAGGATGAGGCCAGCCGCTCCCTTCCTTACACATGGCCTCGGAAGCCTTTTATTCGGGCACCTGGAGATGGAATCACCTTGGTGGCCCTGGGTATGGTTAGTATGGTTCTGGATTCTTTGCTTTAAATGCTCTTCTCGGGGCTCAGGCCTGAATGCTTTCCACTCCGTGCGGCCTGCCCCGATAGCCTTCTTGTCACTCTCGGCGGTATCATATTTCTTTTAGTTTCTTCCTGATATTCTTTCTCTGGAATTTTCTCATTAGTGTATTTGGTGATTTATTAATTGCCTAATCACATTCCACTGGAATGTAAATTCCATGGTAGAAGGGACTTTGTCTTGTTAATTTCCACTACTTCCCTGTGCCTAAAGAAGTAAACGCTGGGTACAAAGTAGATAGTCAATACGTTTCCAGTGAAAAGTTGAACAAACTAGATAGCTTATAATTTATATGATAGTTTCACTAGTGTTCTAGTTTTGATGTGTTATAAACCCTCCCCCTAACACACACACACAGATGAATCAATTAATTACAATAAAAACTCTATCAGTGTAATACATCAAAAACTGAAGCATACTTAATGTTATTGAAATTATGCTACACATTAAAGGTGCATCGGTTTTCCAAAAAGTCTGGCGTGACTCTAACAACTTACAGTACTTTTCTTAAAGTCAAAAGCAGGCATCTATAAAAGTATTTGTAGAAGACATCTCACAAAATCATTTCTAACTAAAGATGCCAATTTTTAAAACTGACTGTGTCCACTCTCAATGGCAAAGTAGAATTAAGATACTATTACACACTTTATTCGAACACCCAGTGCAGTCATAATCTTTTCTCAAAATTAACACTTACTTTACGATAATTCAATAACAGAAAAGTCAGAGTAATTATACAAGACTACGAAGACTAAGACATTTGACCCCTTGCAGGGACTGCTCTGATGAAAACAACTTTGAGTTAACCAGACACGCAGGTTACAGGACAAAGCTTCTCGCAGCATCCTTATTGAATTGCCTCTTTGGGGTAGAAGAGTCAAAGAGATGGTCCCCTCGCCCCTCCACTTCCCTTTTCATGGACTAACTGGTCCTGGCTAGATGTGCTCAGCTCCCACCACATGCAACTCTCCTCTTTTCTTGCTTTCGTGGTTTCCAGCTACAATTAGATAGTAGCGAAGCAAGTTATCAGCACCGACTACAGAGGACATTTTTACATTTCCAACAAGATACGCAATGCAAGTTAAATAGGGAAGCATTTGCAATTTAAAATACGGCTCGCCATAATGAAAATGTAAAGCAGTCGTTCGGTTTTATTCGGCATGGCAGGTTAGGAATCCCCATGAAGCTACATTGAAGAAAAGAGTAGATTAATAATTTAATTTGGTTCAAAATTGTGCAACGGGGCACCACAACCTTTAATTCTATAACCGGCGGCTGACCCTAATATGGATGAACCAATTAGACATCTCTATTTAATTGTTGGGTGACCCATGGAAAACTCACTAGGAATTTTCATTTTAAACAACACTCAACAGTCTGAAAGAATCCTAGCTATCCCTCTGGCAGAGGTGGTTGATTTGATAGAAGCACACAAAGGAGTTCAGCAATGGATGGGTGGGGGGTTGGGGGGACCCGCAAGATCATTTTCGACTGTGTTCTGTAAGAGAACATCTTAATATAATGAGCCTCTTTTCCAGTCTCCCTGGGCAGAGCATCCTCCCTCTCAGATAACCCCACACAAAGCAAATACTCCTCGTCTGAAGTTACATTTGCTCCTTGTTATCACAACTTATGCCACTTAATTCATTATTCAACGAATTCACTTTCTTGTTTATTAGATGCAAGGTAGCCGCTTATCCCTAAAGGCCATGTATGCAAAAGACTGCTTGTAATCCTGTCACTTCAAACCTCTCTAGGCTTTTACATTGCTTCAGGAATTAGGAGAAAAGAGGCAAACAATTTAGATTTATTCCTGATAATATTAAATCTGAGCATGATGAAAGAAATGAGGGGAAAAACGCTAACCTGGAATCTGTTGATTTGGAGAGTGGCTTCAGATGCTATCTTTACATGTAAAAGTTGGTATAGTCACTCACTTCCTTGAATTACTATGCTGACATTACACAGGAAAGGATGATATTCATTTGTGTGTGTGTTTAATGTATAAGTTGCCTGCAAAAAAAAATGTGAGACATCTCATCAGCCACATTTCAAAGGACCAGATCAGCTCTGCAACTCAGGTGCTGAAAATCGATATTAAACATGCTTCGAAACCTGTTACCTGTCATTTCTAGGCTCCCGTATGGGGTGCCATTCTGTCATAGATTTAATATTGAATTGGGAATTTATTGAAAATGATTAAAATTTTGAAGAGTAATGTGGGTATTTTCAAGGTTTTTTTTTAGTTGTCATTAACAAGACGTGATAAATACATGATGAATAATATAAAACTATATAACCATTTGAACTCTTCACACGACATACTAGGGTGGTCAAAGGTATTTCAATTTGATTCGATAATCTTATGCTATTAAAATCATTAACATGTAAATGAATGACTGAATTAAGTATACTTTCACTGCACTCTTAGCACAATTAAAATTGTATAAAATTATCTGCATAATTATACACAGCATGTTTATATAAAACAGCCAGGAAAATGCTACAAATCAGAAGCTGAGTGCAAAATATTTTAATCTGGGTGCCGGAGTCTTCTAAATATGGAACTCTAAGTGGCTGTTTTAGTATTGGTGCATTACGTAAGTGCAGACAGTTCTAAATTTCATGCTTATTTAAATGCTAAATAGCACTATACTTATTTTTTAATTCTTATAAATATACACACATACATATATGAGTATATGTATATTATATATTAGGTGGAATGTATTTTAAACCTATGTGCACTATTCACAAAACTAAGAGGCAATTATTTTCTCCAATTAATTTACATTATGAGCTTTTTGAGATTCAGCATTAGTTCATCAGCAAGAGCCACAGAGAACATATTAATGCAGCATAGCAGATACAGATATGCTTGGGACAAAAGACTCAACATCTCCAGAAAATAAGAACCATTTACAGGGGAGCTCATTTTGTGAGTAGAGTTGTGGCTAATAAAATAATGTGTATGCAATTACTTGCACCTATTCTAGGGGAGGAAATACACTGGCAAACTCGCCTACCTAGCAGTAGTGACTGGATATTATTGTAATTATTGCCCTTCTTCCAAAGCATCACTCAGATTAATATAGTGATGAGCAAATTGATTCACCTGAATAATTAACCTTTACTACAGTATAACTAACTTACGTACAGATTAATGTTCTCTATTCAGCTTATGACACAAACCTACCGGGGAAATCACATTCATTAAACATACCGCAAAAAATCAATTGTTTCCTGCCACTCTGAGGAATTAATATTTACGATTAACTTGTGCAGTATTTTTAAAAGCTTATCTTCATGGGGCTGTGATGATTAGAAACCAACCAACCAACCAACCAACCAACCAACAACAACAAAACTCAACAAAATAGAGCAAAATGAAATTAATGGAGTGCTAATAAAATACAACTTTTCTGTTGATATCTTAGATATATAACTTTATTCATTATTGAACAACTCTTGGTTTTTCACATAAGGGAGATTTGAAAAGTCACCCAGTGATTTTTATAGTGCAACCGTATGCTAGATAAAGATATTTAAGCTGTCAGTATAAACTGCTTCTGTTTTCATTTTGCATTTAATTTCAATGCCAGACTCAAGGCATAAATTTTTCATCACCTGCAATGCTATGAATAAAAGATTAAAAAAAGAACTGAGAAGAAATTCTAACACATGTGGTGCATGCGGCACATTGTGCAGATACAGTATTCATAACGAGATGTTTAATTTCCATCTTTTTTCTACATCAGGAACATTATTATTTGCCTTAATGTATCATGGAGCTAATTGCTAGTATTTTAGCTTTGCAGAATCCAAGTTGATCCAGTTTGGGCCAAATAGGCCAATCATTCCACTTGAAATCTGAAGTACATGCTGGAAGATTTACACGCTACTTTGTTACCACTGCAGGCTCGATTAATCTCATGTTTCTAGAAAGGGGATATTTCATCATCAGATATTTTTGCTTTATTCCGTGAAATAACATTTCTGTTAACCTTGCCTGAAAGTTCAGAGAGCCAGGAATTAATGCAATGGTTCCACTCATATCAGTTCCTCATTAAGACCTGCTTTGTGTTCTCAGCCAAAAGATAGACTTCATCTCAAGAGGTAAAGTCATGAGCTCGCTGTTCATGCAGTCCTTATTTAGTACTCAGGACTGCATTCTGTCGCACGAAGCATCTTCATTGTCACTTTATTAGCCTCCAAAGGACTCACAGACCAGAACAATTTCTACTTCCTGCCAAAAGACTCACTGAGCAAGAGATACACAAGAGCCCTTCGTAATCTCATCAGGAGGGCCTTGGATTCATTAGCCTTGTCATTCTGAAACTTCATGTTTGTAGAGCAGGGAAGAGCCTGCTGTGGACTTTAGGGCTGCCAGAGATAGCAAGAGTTATTCCCTTGGAGGTGAGTGGCACCTAATAATGTCTAGCTTATTGTCTTTAACTGCAATGACTTACATTTTATGGTTCTTGAAATAAATCTATGGAAAACTTTAGAAAACATGCACAAATAACAACAACCGAAAACCTAAAGCATGTTCTGATGCATGGTTATCAATGTGGATATCCAATTAACTCAGTTGGTTCGCAGATTGTGCTAATGAGGCCTGGGTCATTGGTTCTATTCCAAGGGGACCAGTTAGCTTTACTTTGTTCCATGGTCATCCACGGGTTACCTCATCCCATTCAGCTGTCTGAAACATTATTGGCCATCACACTATCTAAACGAGAGAGTATGGATGGACCAGCACTCGGCGCAAATTCATCCCTGCAACTAGGCTCTAGAGGGCATCTGTGTGGTCGTCTGTGAATCTCGTTTAACAATTTGTAAGTTTTTCATCAAATCCTTTTCAAATTGCCTATGACTGTAAAGCAAACAGTGTGCGTCTTCAAAACATTTAAGGGGCTTTAATTAGACTTCATAACATCTCTATGATGTTGGCAACTTTAATTAAGCTTGCTTTACAGAAAACAGGCTCAAAACTGAGAGGTTAAGTCACTTGTCTGAGGTCACTTGAAATGTCAGGGGCATTTCTCAGATTAGAATCCCTGTCTCCTGCATCTCATTCCATCGTGGTACCCATGAGAATGCTCTGCCTCTATGGAAACAGCCTGAAGTCACAGTAATATGTCACTATATTATCACATTATTTTTCATTATGCTGGAAGACACAAGCTTAGGGAAAAGGCTTGGAGAATAAAGAATTACAGATGTAGCTTCCTTTAAACAACACAAATGCATGGAAATTTGGGTTTTCTGAACAGACAAATTAGAGGATGTCATGTATCACGTAGTCTATGGTACTTCATACTGTTATTTAACGACTCTCCTCTCTCCTCCTCAGACGGAGAGTCCTAACTCCCTATCTAGACAGGAAGTATAGGGAACAAGTCTTTTATATCTTTGACTTCATAGCTAGTTTCCATACTTATTTATTCACAATAATAGCATTTGATCAGAGGAGAAGAAAAGACTTCACATTCTAGAAGAACAGCAAAATAGGTGACTTCATACTGCTTCATCCTGGCGAACAGCAGTGGATGTAACTAGTGGTCCCGTGTACTTACAGCAGTTCCTGTTTGATGCATTATGTGAGAAAGCTTCAAAGGGATACCTAAGACCTACCCTGGATCTCAAGCATGAAGAGACATACAAAAACGATGCGCTTACAGAAACCATGCGCAAGGAGCAGAACACGTAGGCAGCAAGGGAGGAGGGCTGGCTTGCCGCCGTTCTACGGGGAGACAGTTCTATGTGGCCCAGCACCACTCTGGGGGGAAGTAACGTGGCAGGAAAATGATTTGCTCAATATGATAGAAGGAAAAACAACAGCGACAACAAAACACAGGATGGGGAAAGGAGGTAAATAAGCAGATACATACATCTAGTTTTCATTTTAGAATTCATAAGATTTTTTTTTTGTAAATGGTGTTTTTTTTTTCTCATGCTGGAAGTGATCTTATTTAGGTTAATAATTGGTTTATCTTAAGCGTTTCAAAATAGGGCAATTTTGTGAGTTAAAGCACCCTTGTAAAAGTCTCCCCACCCCACTTTCAGCTTACTGACTCCCATTTGAATCTCTTACTTGAAGATCAAGTCAAGGACAAAGATAAAGATGATCTCTCAAATGAGAAACTGTGTTGGAAAATAGGTCACAAACTCCATATGATCCTAGAAGAAAGTGGTAGGCACAGCAGCAAGCTCAATTTATGCTGTGCAGGTGCCCAGAGAGTGACCATTTTCAGTTTGTCACCTTCAGAGCCTCAGATGTCCTTCCAGCTTATGTGTCTCTCCCATTACTTTGTTGGATATTGAAAGTTCCCCGCCAAAACAACCACTTGTTCAGATCACTTACTCCAAGAGTGGTTGGGGCATAGCCCTTCCATTTTTCTTCTTCTATTTCAACAGCTGTAAAAGATGACTTAGAAATGTACATTCATGCCTCACCTTCATTTGTTTAAATCTTCTCAGGTGAAATCTAGCACTTCCATGTTCTATAGCTTAATATTCTAATCACGTGCTCAGTACAGTTCAGTTTTCACCCACTGAATTTTAAAATAAAACCAGTCAACTAGGAGCCCCGGCCAGCTCACTGCAAGTCAAAGGTTCACATCCACCAGCCAATTGAGCTTTCAGTTCCCACAACGAGTTGCAGCCTTGGAAACCCACTGGGACAGTTCTCCTCTGCCTATAGGGCCACATGCCTTGGAATCAATTGGGTGGCTGCAGGTAGGGAGTTTTTAATGAGGCAAATAACATCATTGTTTGGTTGGAGCTTTGATGGCAATTTGCATCACTATTTCAGGAGTAGTTTCTTCCTTTGGGTTAGTGCTTACAAAACTAGAAGATTTGCAGAGTCCACGGATCTCCTGAAATATAGGCAGAACTTTGAGACCTAACGATGTCAGTTTCTTTGCAGATCACTTTCCTTGGAACTGCAAAGGTGCCTGTTTCAAAATATTCTAAGAACTACAATCTAACTTGTATTAGCTCATTGAAAGTTAATATTCATCTCTCCATAATAAAGATATGTGTACATATTTATAAAGTGATGGGATATTAGTCAATTGTCTCATATGACCATTTAGATGTAAATATAGACAATTTAGATATAAATACACACATATAAATTTCAGTGTTTTATGAATTTGTGGGATACTCATAAATGAGAAATACACTGTATTTTGTTTTTAATTTTAATAAGATCATTTTATAGGGGGCTTTACAGCTTTGTGCTTTGTTTCTAATTAGAAAAAGGAAAGGAATAAGAATGACATCAAAAGAAATTTACTAATGTTCTCTCTCCCCCAACTATTACAATCCCAATTCTACCTTACAAATCCGGCTAGACCAGAGGATGTATGCTGGTACGGATCAGAGCTGGAAACATAGGGAATCCAGGACAGATAGGCTCCTTGGGACCAGTAATGAGAGTAGTGATACAAGAAGGGAATGGAAAGGCGGGGGGAGAAAGGGAGAGCGGATCACGATGATCTACACATAATCCCCTCCATGGGGGATGGACACAGAAAAGTGGGTGAAGGGAGACATCGGACAGTGTAAGACATGAAAACATAATAATTATTAATTATCAAGGGTTCATGAGAAAGGGAGGGTTGGGGAGGGAGGTGGAAAAATGAGGAGCTGATACCAAGGGCTCAAGTAGAAAGCAAATGTTTTGAGAATGATGAAGGCAACAAAAGTACAAATGTGCTTGACACAAAGGATGGATGTATAGATTGTGATGAGAGTTAAAAGAGCCCCAAATAAAATGATTTTTTAAAAAAAGGAATCCACAATAATTGGAATACTTCCATACTGAGTACTGAGAGATGTTAACAAGGGCAGTTAAACAAATGGCTTTTCTTGAAATATTTAAAATAAAAATAAATCCTCACTCTAAAAAACATTACATATGGCTTTTCCTAGGAATCGTGGGACAGACTGAAACTGAGTTCTGTCTCAGTTTGGTCATCTTTTCGTTAGGTGATTTTTGATGTCAAATGACTCTATTCATTGTTGCCAATAAAATACATTAATTCAGACACATGCAAAAAAAAAAAAACGTGCTAAACGCACATACACGCACACACAGTGAGTTAATAAGGGAATTGGGTTTGGCCTGCTTTGAACCTCAGTTCATTTGACACTACGTAGACTCTTTCATCTTGCCCAACCCTGAAAAGTGCACCTTTTACTCCCAATCACTTTAAATTGCATAAGTGAAAAAAGTTGCATTTGAAATAATTTAAATGTTTTTCAATGTATTTAAGATGATTAAAAAGACAAAACAAGATCTCAGTCCACAGCCAAGGTCTATTCGAGAAAGTCACTGGTATATGGCCTTAGGAATCCACAGTACAGCAACCGAGTGGGGAACATGTGGAAAGATGTGATATTCTTAGTCTCCTAAGATTCTTGGTTTTGAAGATCTTCAGTCTATTATATTAGCTCTCCCAAATCAACTTCATATGGAGACAGAAAGACTCTTTCCAATCACGGAATGAAGTGCTGGAGAGAATGTAATAGTGTGAAAGCAGTTCATGTGAAATGCTATTGTCAAGAAAAGTCAAGGATGTATCATATTAAAAATAATGGCTTTCTTTATCTTCCCATTAAAAACCTCCACTGATTTCAAAAGACATTGATAAGG
The DNA here is from genome assembly GCA_004026705.1 of Nesogale talazaci. NCBI lineage: Eukaryota > Metazoa > Chordata > Mammalia > Afrosoricida > Tenrecidae > Nesogale > Nesogale talazaci. The sequence continues at coordinate 67,130 of PVJH01005713.1, read as the reverse complement.
ACAGGGTTGGTGTATATTTCTAGTCATGCTCTTGGGGAGATGCTAATTTAATACGCTGTTACGGACAATTGCTTCTACTCACATCTCACAAAAAACCTTTCATTCAAGAGGCAAGAGAAAGGTAGGTCTTGGTGTAAAACTGCGAAAGGTTTAGGAGCTTTTAAAAATTATTATGAAGAAAATTGAGATCCAGGATACCTTCTGTTTCTAGTAACTTTTTCCATTAGCTCATTTTCCTCAACTGGAGAGTGTGACGTGGAATTTTATACTTTGTTCTATGGAGGCATTTGCTACTTTAATTATGCAATTACATTTGGCCACTCAAAGCTGGATCTATGGCTCAAACCACACTTGAACATTACATTCTACCGTTTCCCAGTAAAGCCAAGAGTAAGCTTAGTATAAGCATAGCTATGAGCCATTAAATATAAATATAGGAATAAATACAAATATAATCACACAGAAGATGAATAACTGCTGAATCATTTCAGGATATGATTTCATCTCTAGATCACTATAACACAGTACAAAAGTTTTGGATACTATGCTTATTTTCTAATAGTAAGAATAAAACTGTCTTTGAATTCCTAAAGACTATGTACATACATCCTAAAAATGGTATGGAATGCGTGTGATAGCTCTAAAAATAGGCCACTTTATTACAAGTAGAAGATAGTTCAGCTGTCTTGTAATCTCTCCGTACTACTTTGGAAGCTCCATGCTGGTGTTTGAAGGAGTTCATTCAGTTACTATTTTCAGATAAAGTGCAGAATTATTAATAGAAAGTCAACTACCCCTTTCCAAAAGCAAAGCATGCTGGTTTACTCTCCCACCTTCGGTTCACTCTAGGGAGCAAACTTCACTCTTGTTCGGTTGCTCAGCGACCCACCTGTGGGGTGTATGTGAGCAATTTAAAAAGAGCACTTCTGCAGATGGAGCACTGATCCTTGAGGTTCCTACTCTAAGTGGATGTCCTAACTAGTAGAATCAAATGATGGTCTGAGATCAAAAGTTGTTTCGTCACCCTAATTTAAATAAGTTAGCATACAAGATTTTGATCGACCATCATTTTATAATCATTTGATCTATAAGAAAGTAAGCTTTCCTCTTTCCTCATCATAAGTTTGTTATGCACCGAATTCAACATTCAGACACTCAGTGAATCTAAAGTGATCGTTTCGATGAATTATTTGTAGGCCTGTAGGCAAATTCTTAACACTGTGATTTTAGAATAGCCCTAAGTAAGAAGGTAAAACATGCAGAAAATACATAGGGCATTTTGTAACCTCACTGTTAAACACAACTGATGCCATACTGACTTTAACTGCTGCTAAACAAACAAGCAAACAAAACCCAAACCTAATGCCACCCTAACACTTAGAATGAGATGAAATTAATTCCACCACTTTTCGTATCGTTGGCCAGTAAGACTCTCATCTCTAATATGATGTTCTCCATTGCTGCAGGAGGTTGTTTTTGTGACAACATGGCTTTTTGGTAGTTCATAGTTAAAGAATCCAGTGATTTGGGGTGTGCTTAAGTTAATTTTACACCGGTTTCATTTTCACAGTTTTCGGTGTGAGTGTATATTATCTTTAAAATCTTTATGATCTTTTGTACTATGCTTGCTTATACTAAGCAGCAGCACCACTTTTAAAAATTTGTAATTATTTATTCATTTCAAGTCACTTGGTAAGCCATCCAGTGGACCAGGTAGCTTAAGGGGCCCCGGCAGCACTTGGAGGGCTTGTCTGCTGACTGAAAGGGCAGCAGTCCGTGCCCACTGGCCTTGTGGGAAAAATGGGCCTGTCTTCTTCAGTACCGATGCACAGCCTTGGAGCTCTGTGGACCAGTCTGCCTGTGTTCCACAGGGCCACTCTGAGTTAGTCGTTCAACAGCAGTGGCTTTGGTTTGGGGGCTGGTAGTTAGCTATCCTAATTTGCCCTTGTAACTTATAATTAGTTTAAATAGAAAATATTTTGAAGTTTATAAAATTATTTTTTTTGCTACATGCATGTCCACAGATAGAAAACTCAGATTTTTTTCTTTCATAATACACTATAATATGGTTACAAGTGCATTGAAATTCATCTTGTTAGAATGGTAGTAATATATCCCACCAGGACTACTGTTCCTAGTAGCAATTTAAAATAATTATTGTGAGACTTGATGCTAGACATCAGGTTTGCAATAGAATTACAATGAGGGAAGTGTATTAGAGACAAAACATTGCTGGAAGAAAACTTCATAATGGTGCAATTTGGAACTAAGCCTCAATTTTACAGTAATAGATTCTCTTTATGATGGCACAAAGGAGAGAATGCACTTAGCAAATTTAAATCTATTATTAGTCACACTTTGTGGATTGCAGTGCAAAAAGGAGAAAAGAAATTAGCTTTTTAAGTATATTTCTTATATAAAATAAGTTCTAGTAAGAAGAATCTTATATAAAATCTTGCTACGAGTTCAGAAGCTCTGTCCGTCTTTTAACAGCATGGAGTTTTCTAGGTTTTAAAAGTCATTCCAAAATAGTTCTGGGGTCTCTAATTTCAAATGATAAGTTCCTGAAGTCAAAACACATGCAACATTAGAATACTTCTTATTTGTAGAAATGCAGTATAGAACAAGAACAACAGAGTTAATTTGATCTCCAATGCCTACTGTGATCTCTCTCCTTGAATGAAGAGGTATTTGTAGTTCATATTAACACTATATTTGCTTGTGATGTGATTTGAATTACAGTGAAGAGAACTCAGCAGAGTTGAGCTGGTATGATTTGGCACTCGTCGAAAGGAGTTTCAATTGATGCTTTTGCAAAGGAAACTAACAGCAAGAATCCAATAGGTCTTGTTAGTATAAGATTCAAACATCAAAAATTCAAGCTCCTATTTTCAAGTTTAGTAAAATGTTGTATCTTTTTTGTATTTTTGTTTTAATTATTATATTTTCTAACTACTTCATCTTAAAATAATACACAGTAGAATATTCAGTAATAGAATAACTCAGTTTTAAAATAACATGTAGTATTTCCATAATGTCAATACATGGGTATGCAGCTGAAATTTTTGAAGAATTATTAAATTCTATCTGAAATATCTCATATAACCTATGGGAAGGAACTGTTGAACTGAGAAAGGTATATTTCATATGAAAATGAGTGTGGCTAGATTCTTGATGAGGTAAACAAGAACAGACTTGGTCACTTTTCAGAAAAGTTTTACAGAGTCTAAGTAGGGTATGATGCAATACACTGATTCACAAGGAATACTAAAAGAGCAGTTCTTATAAATTATCCAAATTTATTTAATATATTAAACTTAATATTGCTTTCTAATAATCTTACTAAGCTTCAGTGTTGAGGGTAGGTGCCTTCAAATTCAATGGACAAAAACATGAAACGATGCCTTGTCCTGCTCTAATATCCTGACAATTTTTCCTATGTTGGAGCCCATTGTTGCAGTTAATGAGCCAATGCATCTCAAGGAGGGACTCTGTTTGTTTGTTTGTTTGTTTTCCTACTGGCCTCTACTTTACCAAGCATGATACCTTTCTCCAGGGATTGGTTCAGACCCAGAGGGCAACAATGTGGCAACTTGCCTCTGAGTTGAATCATGCTGTATACCACAACAGGGAGCAACTTAGAGGACACAGTGTTGAGTGAAATAAGTCAATCTCTGAAAGACAAATGCCATCTGTTATTACTTATGTGAAAAATGGCACTATGTAGAAACCAAAAGATGGGTGGGGTGGTCAGGAAAGAGAGGGAAAAGGAAAGTGGGATGGGGTTTTGCTTAGAGTGGACTGATGGTATGGGTTGGAAGAATTAAGAAACAGTGAGTAGAAATGGTTGTATAGCTGGAAGAATATAATGAATGTCATTAAAGTGTACATATAGATATTGATTGCTTTTTATGTCATTCACTTTTCTAGGTACCCTAATATTAATAGAATACGACTCATATGCATATAGATTCATCTCCATGCTATACTGTCAAGCAGTAAAAAGCAAGATGTGAAGCAGGTGGTATGAGATGATCTCATTTATGTTATATATATATAGGACTGTCTATACATAGTCTATATCTAGATAAAGATTCTCTATAAAACTTCATGAGAATTTTCACAGTGATTACCTTTGGGGGACCCTTCATGCTGTATCACTTACTATTTGTCTAATAATAAAAACAACAGCCAGCTATAAAGATTACAAATATTCTCACTCTATTCCCACCTCACAACTTTTTTTTTTTTACATTTTTTTGGAGGGGGTGGGTATCACTGCTCTCTGGTGGTGGGAGTAGGAGGCCCAGCCCCACTGCTGGAATTGAACCTCCGTCCCAGTGGGCCGCAGTCCCGCGCACAACCACTACGCCACCGGGGCTCAGCCCCTCACCTCACAACTTGTAATGTCTTCTAATTAACATTGGGATAGTAGTCAAGTCCATACCAAGCTTATTTGGAATTTAAGACCTGAGCCCACCCTTACATTGAACTCTTCTCTTACCATTTCCCTTGAACTCCTTCCTTTGGACATCATGAATTTCCTCAGTTTTCCCATGTCCTGAAACACTTGCTTCCACACAGGATCTCAGACTGAGAACCTCTCCACTAGGAGAGCGTCTCTGACCACTGCACCTGGCCCAGATTTTGATGGTCCCATACCACCTGTTAATATTAAGCATCACACTTAATATTAAGTGCATGCCCTTCCTATCACTGACTCTATGCTCCAGGAGAATAGGGATTATTCTTCTCTTGCTCACAGTTATAACCCTCGTGTTTAACATAAATGGACGTGGACAGTATTCAAGGGGTTCATACCTGCATAGATCCCTTTTTAACTTAAGAGTTATAAGTAGCTTCAATTTGGCCACATTTTAGGAGATTTTTTTTTGGAGGTTAAAGAGAAGGTAAAGAAGGAGCCAAGAGAAGGTCTTTTGGGGGTACAATAATAGGTCACATATAAAAGAGAACAAAGGAATATTTAACAACAGGAATGAACAGCATGAGTAGAGATGACTAAAGGAGAGTGAATAGGAGGTTTTAGCTTGATTTTTAATTAAGCAAGATTAATAGAAATAGAGAAGAATGACTTTTTAAGTGAGAGCAGAATTGCATACAACAACTTCCTTAAGAAGATGTTTTGCCACTATTAAAAGAAACCAAGAATGCCTTCAACAAATATAAGGACATCCCATGCTCCTGGATCAGTAGACTCAATATTGTAAAGATGTCAGTTCTACCCAAGGCACTATGTAAGTTCAAAGCTATCCCAATACAATTCCGGTGTCTTTCCTCAAAGAATTAAAAAAACAGATTACCAAAATTCATATGGAGAGGGAAGAAGCCAAGGATTAGCAGAAAATTCCTCAAGAAGAAGGACAAAGTCAGAAGGCTTATTTTACCCAAATTTAGCACTTACTATACAGCCACAGGGGTCAAAACTGTGGTATTGGTATAATACCAGATCAATATTCAGACCAATGAAAAGGATAAAAAACCCAGCAATAAAATCATTAGCATACAGACAACTGATCTTTGATAAGGAGCCCAAAAATATCAAATGGGAAGTGGATGCCCTCTTAAGTTCATGGTGCTGGGAAAATGATACACACTTGCAGATAAGTGAAACAAGACCCTTACCTTACTCCAAGCACAAGAATAAAGTCAATGTGGACCTAGAGGTAAAACCCCAAACGATTAAGACTTATCAATGAGGGAATTGGAACAAATCTGAGAACTTTGACTCAGGGAATACGTAGGCTATTGGAAATAGGGCAGGATACAAACACAGAAGAGATACAAATTGACCAGTGGGATATAATAAAGATAAAACACTTGTGTATATTGAAAGAATTCACCAAGAGAGTAATAAGAGAGACCACAGAATGGGAAAACATCTTTAGCAATGACAAAGACCTTATTATTAAGATCTATCATAGTCTCCTAACTTAAAGAAAAAAAAAAAACAATTGTCCACTCAGGAGGTAGGCAAAGGACCTGAACAGAAGTTTCTCAAGGGCAGAAATCCATATGACCAATAAATATATGAGAAAAATTTCCAGATCTCTAGCCATAAGAGAAATGCAAATTAAAACAAGGGGGTACTACCTAACACCCTCAAAGACAGCCCAATTCAAGAAATCAGAAAGTAACAAGTGGCAGAGAGATAGAAATTTTCCCCCCACAGCTAGTGGACCTGTAGATATGTACAGTCATTATAGAAATCTATCTGGCAATATCTATAACAGTTGGAAATTGAACTACAATATGATCCAGCAATTCCCATCCTGGGCATATACCCAGAAGAGACAAGAAACAAACCATGGCCAGTCATCTGTGCACCACTGCTCATCGGGGCACAGTTCATAATTGCAAGAAGTTGGAAACAACCCAAATTTCCACCAACAAACGAATGGATTAAAAAACTGTAGTACATACATACAATGGAGAATCATGCATCCCTAAAAAGCAGGATAAATGCCACATGGGAAGAACTGGAGGATATTATGCTAAGTGAAGGAAGCCAAACACAAAAGGACAGGTACAATATGAGTCTGCTGAGGTAAGCTCAGAAAAATCCAAAAGGGCATAAGGAAGAAGCTGCTGTATACATATGTCCCCAGGGTAGGGTCCAAGTAATATGGCAGGGGCCAGACTAAACTCAAGGTATGGTAGCCAACTAAAAATAAGGGGGGGTGGGGGAGAAGACATGGGTAGATAGAGGAACAGGGCACTAACTCACCTAAGGGGATGGTGTTGTTTATAGCTCGACGGGGAAAGAGGGACCAGACTTTAACACAGTGCCCCAAGACAAGAACACAACACATTGGCATGAAGCAGGGAACCAATAGAGGCCTGAGGGGTCAATTCCATTATACCAACTGTTAACAGTCTCTTCATCCCCCCTCCCTCCACGCGCCAAGAATTCCCTTCAGAGGACAGCACTGCAGCTATAGCTCAAGGAGAGGGACTTGTCTGATCAAAGCACACTGGAGTCAATGAGGGGGGAGGGGAAAAAGAGTGAAGCACATCCTGGTCCACCAAGTCCTGAGGACAATATTTCTGCTCAGAGCAGCCAGTGTACAGAGAGGACCATAAGGCCAGTCCCACCACAAGACACAATGTTCCTCACTGACCCATAGCACCATGAGTGATAACAATGGAGACACATGGTGGGAACTGTGTCCTTCCTGAGCTCACCATGCTGACGTGAGACCCTCGGGGCATGTGGCATGTGGCAGAGCAGCAAGGGGAGCAGAACAATGAAGTCCCCAGGAATACCAAAACTACATTGTGGGTCTAGGGCGAGGTGCCCCATCAGACTCATAAAGGACAACAAATAGAACTTGAACTATTTATAAGGTTTGATGATGTTGTTGCCTTTCTGCTGTTGTAGCTATTGTTTTATTGTTTATTGCCGTGTGTCAGTGCATACTGTTATCGTTGAATGTCTATCTGGAAGGGATGGGGGGATAAACATGCCAGAAAATAGAATAATGGGATGACAGTTCCAGGAGGACATGGGAGAGGGGGATATAGGGAATGGGAGTGGGTGTTAACTAACCCAGGAACAAGGGAACAAAAAGTGACCGAAAATCAATGGGAAGATATATAGGAGGTCTGGCAGGGCTGAATCAAGGGTAGTGTAGCTGAAAGGAATTCCTGAAACCCAAATGAAGGCTAAACATAATAGTGGGACAAGAGGAAAGTGAAAAGAAATAGAGGAAAGAACTAGGAGGCAAAGGGAAATTACAGAGATCTAAACATAGGCATATGCATATGCAAATATCTTTATAATATGATAAAGGGGAAAGAGATCTATGTACATATATTTATAGGTTTCAAATTAAGGGAACACATAGACAGTGGGCCCCTACTAAAGTACTCCCCCAATACAGAGCATTTTTTTCTAATAATTCGACAGTCTTTGATGCCCACCTTCCCAAAACGATCTCTGAAGATGAAGCAGGTGCATAAGCATATGTGGCGAAGAAAGCTGATGGTGCCTGGCTATCAAAAGATATAGTGCCTGAGGTCTTAAAGATAGACAGGTGAACATCTAGCTGAAAAACAACAAAACCCACATGAAAGAAGCACACCAGCTTGTCTCGATACGATCGTTGTAGGAATGTAGACAAAGGGAATGAATAAGCAAAAGTGGTGAAGAAAGCTGATGGTGACTGGCTATCGAGAGATATAGAGTCTGGGGCCTTTAAGGCTTGAAGATAAACAAGTGGCTATCCAGCTGAAAAGCAACAAAGCCCACATGGAAGAATCACAGCAGCCTGGGTGATCACAAGGTTTTGAGGAGATCAGCTATCAGGCATCAAAGAACAAAAAATCATACCATTGTGAATGAGGGGGAGTGCAGAGTGGAGACCCAAAGCCCCTCTGTAGGCAACTTACAGAAGACCAGGGAGGGGATGAGACAGTCAGGGTGCAGTATAGTAACAATGAAACATACAACATTCCTCTAGTTCTTAAATGGTTCCCCCCACTATCACGATCCCAATTCTAAATTACAAATCTAGCTGGACTGGAGGATGTATACTGGTACAAATAGGAGCTGGAAACACAGAGAATCCAAGACAGATGAATCCCTCAGGACAAATGGTGAGAAGGGCGATAACAGGAGGGCGAAGGACAGGTGGGGTAGAAAGTGAGAACAAATTGTAAGTATCTATATATAACCTCCTCCCTGGGGGACAGACAATAGAGAAGTGGGTGAAGAGAGATGCTGGATGGTATTAGATATGACAAAATAATAATAATTTATGAACTGTCAAGGGTTCAGGGTGGAGGTGGGGAGGGAATGGAAAAATGAGGAGTGGATACCAGGGGTTCAAGTAGAACACAAGTGTTTGAGAACAGTTAGGGAAACAAATGCACAAAAGTGCTTAACACAATGGATGTATATAGATTGTGTTAAGAGTTGTATGAGTTCCCAATAAAGTGATCTAACAAAAAAAAGAAGACGTTTTGCTCCTGGTCAAGGGGAGACACAACATTCTTTCCCTCCAGTAGATTTCTTACTACTCCTTTTCATAATGAGTTCAGAGTTATTATCCTTTCCAATAACCAATACTTGGAAGCCAAACTATGGGTGGTTCCAATGACCTTTCATAGACCTTTGAACAAAATGACTATTGTTGAACTACTCTCAGTGTACAAAACTTCATAAATTTCAGGAGGATTTTGCTGAGTTCTGGGTCACTAGGTTAATGAAACAAAAGTAAACATCTTTCTAGCATACTCTGCTTTCAGCCAAGACCTCTCTGATATCACTAATGATGTCTCTTGTCCCATGCCCTCTTCTGAATCCAGGCCAAACTCCTGGCAGCTCCTTGTCAATGTACTGCTGCCACCTTTGTTGGATGATTTGCAGCAGCAACATTTTACTTGCATGCGACATTAATCATATTATTCTATAATTTGTGTATCCTGTGTGGCATTCAACAGTGTGGATCATAAAAAAACTATGGATAGCCTTGAGAAGAATGGGGATTTCAGAACACTGTGCTTCCGTAGAAACTGTACTTAGATCAAGAGGCAGTTGTTTGAACAGGGGACTACTACATGGTTTAGAATTGGGAAAGGTGTGCATCAGGGTTGCACTCTCTTACCATACTCATTCAAGCTGTATGCTTGAGGCTGAGTTATATGAAGAAGAATGTGGCACCAGGATCGGAGAAGTCTTATTAACAACCTTTGATATGCAGATGACACAGCCGTGCCTGCTGAAAGTTAGGAGGACTTGAAGAACTTGCTGATGAAGATCAAGGATTGTAGCCATGAATTTAGATTACAACTCAATGGAAAGAATACTGAAATCCTCACAAATGGACCAATAGATAACATCTTTTTTAAAAAAATTAGAATTAATTGGGAGTTAATACATATATCATTTCATAGTTCAATCATGTGAAGCAGAATTGTGCAATTGCTACTAAAATGAGTTTGCATTTTCTTTCTTCCTAGCCTCCTTGAGATTGTCTCTCTTTTACCTCCACCCGCACCCCAAACCCTTACTTTTCTTGTTGTCCCTACAGGTTCCTCAATCCTGGTTTCATATACCGAAACACAGAAAAACTTATAACACAACTTCATGAGGGTGACCTCCAATGACAAAACACCTCAGAGACACAACCTAACATGAACAAACAAACAACAATCAAACCAAAAATAAATAAAACACCAAAAAAAAACACCCCAGATTAGATCCAGCATGCAACAGAAGTGGAATCAACTGACAAGTATTTAACTATTCAAGTCAGATTTATGCCTTTGATCTTCTATACTCATCTCACTAATGCACTCTGTTTGGTAACCATTTTCCTACCATCCCCCAATTGTGGAAAGAGGAAGTTCACCAGGGGCTTATGTCTTGTGTATATTCTACAAATGAATCTTCTGAGAATTAGATTCTCACAATTTAGGTTCTGATACTAATCATTGATTTTGAATTATATAATTTACAATCCTTCAGTGACTAATGATGCTGTGCTTCTTCTATGTGGACTTAGTTGACATATGTGGTAGTTACACAATTGGGTGTCGATTTGGGACTTGAGGGGATGAAATGAAGAGTGATGGGTTGAAGTCAAGTCTGTCAATTGGTTCATAGCCAATGAGGTCTCTGAGAATTTTGGAAATTCCTGTATTTCCTCCTTGGAGATGGAAGACCCCCTCTCAGCTCACTCCCTGGAAAATACTCTACTGACAAGACACATGGACCTATCCTGATGCATCTAGAACTCCAGCCCTGAAGATACCACAAGGAAACCCCTGCCAGCACTGATTATAAGCATAATGCCACTGAATCTAGAAGACTTCCCACCCACTGCTTACAATGCCACTGGTTCTAGAAGACTTCTCACCCACTGGCTTGTGATCTTCCTTCTTTTGGCATCATTGCATGTGTTTTGTGAGTCTGAAGAGGAATTTTTAGACTGGTATTGGACATATAGGCTAATGTCAGACTTAAAGACTTGATCTGGTCTAGACTGGGATGTTTTCTCAATACCCAACTGCTCTTGTATATAAACCTCTTTCATATTCACATATGAGTCTCTATAAATTTCTCTAGTCTACCTGGACTAATACATCTCACTTAGATGGCAGTTTATTTGGAAACAAATCTTTAAGACCCCAGATACTATTTTATCTGATAAATGGGCACCATCTAATTTCTTTGCGGCATTTTACCCATATCTTCTGTGTTCCCGTCCTAGGGGAGGGAATCAAGCAGGGCCAGGGTACACCTTGCAAAATGGAGAAAAGGTTGAAACTGTCAAGGACCTCATCTTGCTTGTATTCACAATGATATCATCATTGAGCCTCAAGAGGCCAAATTGGGTAAATCTGCTATACAAGACCTCTTCAAAGTGTTGGAAAGCACGGATATCATTTTGAGGACTATGGTGCACCTAACCTGAGCCTTGGCCCTTTCAATTGCCTCATGTACATGTGAAAGTTGGACACTGAGTAAAAAAAAAAAAAAAAAACTGAAGAAGAATCAGTGCATTTGGATTATGGTACTGGAAGAGAATATTCAAAGTAAAATGGACTACCAACCAACCAACCAAACAAACAAATCTGTCATGGAAAAAGTACAATCAGAATGCTCCTTAGATGCAAGGATGGTGGGGCTTTGTCTATGTACTTTGTACTGTGGACATATTTTCAGGAGAGACCAGAAGGACAGCATGGTCGGTAAAGGACATCGGTAGCAAAGGGGAGGAAGGCACTTGATTGACAGAGTGGCTGTAGCAGGGACCTCAAGCATCAGAACAGATATGAAGCGGGGGCAGGAGCAGGCAGCGTCTTCTTCTGTGGCATGTATACTGTGAGTGGGAACCAATCCAGGGCACCACCACCACCATCACAACAGATCACTAGGTACTTCAGAAGTCTTGAAAGAAAGCAAGATATCTAGGCAGACAAAATAGCATCAGAAGATCTATTTGCCATTCTCATCCAGCTATAGCAACATTAATAATCTCTGATTCATTTCTTAGTTTTCATCTTCGTACCCAAATCATCCAAGATTATTTTTAACAAATAGTCTGTCATATCTTCCCCTTTATTCTTTTCCCACTACTACTGCTTGAGTGTAGGCTTTTGTCACATCTTTTCTGGAGAACCTCCTGACTCTTTAATTCTGTCTTGTCAACTTAAGATCTCTTTATCTCCTCTGAGATAAGATTTCTATACCCACACGATACAAGCTCCTATATACTAATGACTGCCAAATTTGTTTTAGTGCTAATCTTTTCCCCAAGTTTTCGGCACGCAGATTCAACACATCCCCAGACAAAGATATACTTGTTCTCCCCAAGCTTTTTCTCTAACTCGAGTCTTCCCACTAATTTCATCATCACTGTGCTCTGAACGAATTAAGCTAAACACACTGATTTATCTTTTGCCTTTTCTAGAATCATTGAATCCAGCTTACTAGTCGTTCCACTACAGTGTCTCGACAGGTTTATTATCTCTTTATGCCTGCTGTCTCAAAAGTAATTCTAATCCCCAGCAGATGTGGTTAGGGTATGCCCAGTTTTGTTTTTCAGACGAGCAGTATCGTTATCTCCAGAGCAGCCTTTGATTGCCAGTAAAACCCCATCATAATAAGTTGAATTTGACTTTGCACAGAATAGAGGGGCCACTGCTACAACAACCTAATGAACCCTTCTAGTCTTATGTCCAACAATACTTCCAGTGGTTCCTATATGCTCACCAACCTAGACCACTCTTTATTTTCAAACAGTGGCATGTTTTTTCACATCTCTGTGTCTTCGCCAATGTGATTTGCTCAGCATAGCATATGCCTTCTCCTTTTTCTAGCTGCCAACTCATATTATTCCTTTCATTCAATCTCTCAAGTCATCTCTTACATGCAATCTTTGCTCTCTAGTCCAGCAAATGAAATTGATTGCTTATCTGCATTCTGATAACATATTAAAAACACATATGACCACGTGTTAGGACCAGCTGTTCAGGAACATCACAGTGAAGTGATCAAAGCCCAAAGCCTGTTTAATGATAGTACTATGAATTTTTTTGACTGATCCTTACCTCTGGAGTCTAAGACAGTGTTTGGCAGAGGAGTAATCACGTAATAACTGTGTTAAATGAGTGAATAGTGTGCATTCTTTGGCCCTTTTTTCTCACATCAAAGTTAACTTTTCCAGGTGAGCAATCAAAAGACTCTTTCAACTGGTCTGTGCTTGCCCTAACATCATTCCTTCTTTAATTTCCAAGACTCAAACATGGCTTTGGGTCCACTTCATGTCAGAAATATATTTTATTTGATCTATGCCCATTTCTGAACTGTAGTTTACATTATTCCTTGCAGTCTAGAAAGGGATGTGTGTGTGTTTACCTGTGTAAAGTTTATTTTCAGTATATATTGTCTCTATATTTAGAAATCTTCTAGAACCTTCTGCATTTTTTGCTGATTAAGTTCTAGTTATATTTTCTTAGATACACATGTGATATGATTCTGTACGCACACAGACACACACACACACACTTGTATATTTTACTCTCTAGCATGAATCATATGAAGTTGCCAGTATCCAAAATTTCTAACCAACAAAATATGGCAACCTCATGTGGTTCCATAAATTACCTGAGGGCAGGTTACAATGTCATACTACTTTTTGTAGCCCCAAATTACTTTGGGGCTAACAGTAAGCTGACAGTAGTTCAGTAGTTCCATGGTTCTCAACATAAGATCTATGAGCAAATCATCTGGGCCCTTCCTGGGGTCGGTGAGATCAAAGCAATTTTCATAATACTGGAGAAAGACGATTTTCCTTTCTCACCATGCTGAAATCTGCACTGATGGTACAAAGAGAAAGAGATGGGTGTTCATGCCACATGGAATCCAGGAACGGGAATGTGAACAGTGACACTAGAAGGGTAGGAGGAAGTGGGGGAAAGGAAGGGAGAAAGGGGAAACTGATCGCAATGATCAACACATAACCACACACCCCTCTACAGGGGGAAGAACAACAGAAAACATGGGAGAAGGAAGACAGCAGTCCGTGTGAGAGATGAAAATAATAACAATGCACAATCCATCAGGGGTCACTGAGAGTGTGGGGGGATGGTGGGTTAGAGCTGATACCAAGGGCTCAATAGAAAGTAAATGTCTAGAAGAGAATGAGGGCAACATTTGTACAAACATGCCAGATTCAATGGATGTGTGCATTATGATAAGAGTTGTATGAGCCCCCAATAAAATGATTTAAGAAAAAAAAAGTTTACTAATCTTCTGGTGCCTTTACATGAGTCAAGTCAGTGACAGCAAACGCAATAAGAACTCCCCGAATCCTAGGCTGGTATGCACTGATTTTTAAAAAAATACTCAGGCTCACTTAAGAATGCCATTGAGGAAGCGGTAAAAATACATTTACTAAGTCTTGACCCTTTAGTATGTATAGCATTCTGTGTGATGAAATGGCAAGTACACATAACATACTTTTACTGCATCCTAAAGTACAATGAAAATGCACTAATGTGATTGAGCTGCAGGCTTAACTCGCTGTGGTTGTCATGCACTACAATGTTTACTTAAAAGAACGACTGACAGGTATCTGGAACACATTTTCTCAATCATGAGTGAAGAGAGACTGTCATTTTTGGGAAAATAGATGACAGTATTAGTTTCTAATGATAAAATTTGAGCAGTCAAGCAAAAATTAGAATTTCAGAAAACTAGCATCTGCCACCATAACCTTGACAGCTTCCTAATATTTAAATATTTTTTCCAGTGAGATCAGTGGTGATATTAACAATTAGAATTTTAATATTATATAATGAAATGGATCGAGATTAGAGATAAGATGACTCAGTAAACTAATGTTTCCCAAATGAACAACTCAGGATGTTAACTAAGTCTTGCATGATAAAAGAGACATTCAAATCAAGATATGATTTCCAATGCTATATGGCCATGAACTTTAAGAAACCATTACTTGTTGAGTTTTGATACATTATTAAAAATAATACCTACAAATATTGGAAAGGATAGCCAAATTTCCAACTAAAGGTCTGTGTAAGGTCAGGTATTTTCTATATTCTTCAACAACAACATATCACAACAGATAATTTGAAAATCCAGCAGACTTTTATCAAGCCAAACACTCATGAAATTGTTAAGAAGGTAAACTAATGCTACTCTTAATCCTGTCTTTTTGTTCTGTGAAACAGAGTCATTTCCCATTAAAATATGTTAACAAATAAATGGGTACTGTTGTTATTTTCAAATAAATTTAAAAGTCAACAGAAAGAATCAAAAAATGAACAAGAGGGTCACTAAGGTGCCCTTAATAATTTTTAAGAATGCAAAATGGCCCTGTGACCAATTTTGAGAATTGTTATAGTAGATGTTCAAGACATGTCAAGACAATGGAGTAAATAGGGTTGCGATCTTATAAGGCTTACATGACTTATGGAACAGAGGGCGCAATTTTGTGATCTCCTCAAACCAATGGCTGTTGCCACACCTGTCACCACCCTGGAACGGGAGTGAGGAGTAAATTCTACTTAGTTTCAAAAGTCAACTGAAACTCAGTGAAAATAGAAGTAGAATTAATTATTCTTTTGAAATTTCAAACAAAAGAGGACTCACACAGAAGACGCTCCCCTCACTTTGCACAGGTTCCAAATATCAGGTGAGATTCCAAAGGACTTTGCTGGTTTCCTGAAATTTGGCATAGGAAGCGAGGAGCTACAAACACTACTATCATGGTGCTTTTTCCCGGTGTCTGGATCACCCACAGCACAATACTGGAAGGTGGCCAGTGTATGAGCACTGAAGCTGCACTTGTCACAACACAATTCCACTGGGCTGCGTGGCATGGGGAATGGATGACAACGGAATACTTGAGCAGCTGCTGCAGGCTGAAGTGAAGTGGGGCCACCACGAGGGGAGGGGGCAGGAGCAACACTTCAGAGGAGCCCTGAATTACAATTTCACACACACAAAATGTGGCAAAGTTGTTGACTGCTGAGAAACCACCGCAGCCGACAGACTGGTCTGCTGTGCCACAAATAGAACCGGGGTGGCTCTGTTTGAGCAGAGGCCAATGAGGCTAAGGCAAATTGCAGCTGCAGCCCCGTCTCAAAAGCAAGCCTTTATAATGCGTTCTATGAGAAAAAGGATTGTTGGTGGCGCTCTGTGTGCAGTCACACCTGCAGAGCCTGCTTTTGGAAAACGAAGCACTAGGATGAATAAATCGCACCCAACTTCTCAGCAAGTATCTTTTCCTCTAAGAGTGCCCCTCGTCCTTTGCTTGGGCCTCTTACAACGTGCATTGGTTTCAGCCAGGCATTCTAGTTACCCTTGTGCAAACTGGTTTCTTCCACTTCTAGCGTAAATTCCCTGCAGCTTACCCACCCCACAAAATCCACACAGCACAGTGCATGGACACAGCAGGTGTACAATAAATCCTGCTGCAAAGCACCTGGTAGCATATCTTTATTCACTTATCTGGCCACCCAAATATACATTGACCCCCTCTCACAGCAAGGGAATCAGTGAGATGATGTTGGTTATATTTAAGATGAACGAGACATGGATGTGTGCCTCAAAGGCTCTACAGATCAATAGGAAATGTGGCGAAGTTGCTGATTGCCTCGTTTTCCTCTCTCTTGGAGTTGAGTCTCACTCACGACAATCCTGTAGAACAGGGTCACACTATTTCTGAGGTTACTTAAAGTCTTTATGAGCGGCAAAAGTCTCAGCTTTCTTCCATGGAGCAGCTGGTCGTTTTGAACTTCTGACCTAGTAGTTAGCTATCTCCCCAAGCATGGGGCTGAAAGGTAAATAAAGGCATAATATACATTTTTTCCTCCTTCTAATCACATCTATCAAAACACCAATGTCCAGCAGTGACTAACAAAGGAGAAACAATAACAGCAGCAGCAACAAAGCAAAGACAACATGAGCATTGATATTCCTTCTTTGTGTGAATAATGCATCTACTTACCATTAGGTAAAACATCAACCCCGACTTGAAGACAAAGTGTAAGCACCAGTACAATTTAAAATTTCACCAGATTCTACAGATAACACACTTCCATTTCAGATAAGATGTTTTTATTCTCACATAAGTGTGATAGAAAAAAACTCTAGGAGGAAAGGTGCTTTTCTGCTTTGACCGGGGTCTCTCCAGAACTGAGCACAGGGCCACCCACCCACCAACAACCACGGTGCCACGAGGGTGCCTTACGTCAATTAAAAATTGTATTGACTAGCACAAGGTAGATATCCTATAAATGCTGGTTGAGTGACTACAGAAAAACTAAATTTAAGATGCTCAATTATTTGATTTGCCAAATTCTCTTCTACACATATAAAAAGTACAGCCTTGGAATTGGGGTGTCTGGGGTGAAATCATGGCTTCACTATTTAGTACCCATGTGACTTTGGCTAAGTAACTTACTTAACTTCGATTTGTCTCAATTTCTACATCTTGAAAGTGGGGATAATAATACTCCTTATCTCACAAGTTTCTTGGAAGCATTAAATGAATTAATATACAGGTGAATTTCTAAAATGACCTTATGTTCAGTAAAAACTTAAAAATATTAATCACAATTAAATGTGTTTGTGTGTATGTACATAGAGGAAAATTTGTTACTATTAACTCACATTCATTGACAAAAGTAAAATCTTAGAAAAATTCCTACAAATATTAATCAATATATTTATTTATTTTGGGGGGGGGGTATCACCAACCTCTGGTGGTCATGGGAGCTACCCAGCGCTGCTCCTGAGAGCTCCACTGGATTTGAACCATGAAGTCCACAGGCCTCAGTCCCGCACTCAACCACTTATGCCACTGGAGCTCAGCCCAATTAACCTATTCATTAAAGTACCCTAAGGTTCAATATATTCTTCCTTCCTCCTTCCCTCCCTCCCTCCTCCCTTCCCTCCCTCCCTCATTTCCTTCCTTACCCCTCTCTCCCTCCCTTTTGCAACAAGGAAACTTTCCACTCTTTATTCATAAAATTAATTGAAATTGCAAAGGCAGAGTTCTGGAGCCATGGACTAATCATAGAACAAGAGGGAAAAGAAATGTTCCAGATGCCTCTTGAGCAAATTTCCCAAGAAACACGCACCAAGCTGGGTATTGATGTGCACCTGTGGTTTCATAGCACACTGCTCATTCCTGCATTTTCTCAATGAGTTCTCCCTCATATTTGCTGTTCTCTTTTGCAACCTATCGAGATTTGACTTTGTGTTCAAGAATGCTTTCCTGATCTTGGTTCAGCTTCAGCCTGCTGATGACCACCTTGCCTGGGTCGATGCCCATGTGGACAGCTGCACCATTGGCTTTCTCGCCATGCAACCACATGGTGTACATGACCTGGACTACCATGCAGATTTGCTGGTCTTTGTAGCATCCTCCAACTACCTAGACCTCAGTGTCCTTGCCACTGGGCAAGGAGTGGCTATTATATTCCTGCTGGGACTTCTTGGACAGTGAGGATGACATGAGCTTCCTGAGGACGTGTGAGGGAGCACTGAAGTGGCTAGCATTTGTAGTTCTGATCCAGAGGCCATGAAGGGGTCGAACTTCAGGGTGACCTTAGGTTTCAATCAGACTTGGACTCTTGACAGTTAAGGCCCCTCCCGTATTTCTATATGTCTCACCTTTCAGCAAAGATGTTAGCATGACTACAGTGTAAGTTTCGGTCACCTCTCTTTCTTATGTTGAAAATGAGCAAGCTAATATGGACCACTTATTCTTATTGTAAGGGTTTCTATAATGCTTCCAAAACAAACTCACTGCCCCCAAGTTGATTCTGCCACAGAGTGGCCCGTTAGAGCAGGGTAGAACAGTCTTTGTGGTTCTTGGAGACTCTAACTCTTTTGGGGGAAAAGCCTTGTCTTTCTCCCTTGGAGTGGCTGGTGGGTTCAAACTGCCAACCTTGTGGCTAACTGCCTAAAATATAACCACTAAGCCACTCGGGCTCATCGCTACACTAGTCAGGGAGTACAGAATGCTCACCAAATATAAATGATTATTTTAGGTGCTGTCGTCATCATCTATCTGTGTTTTTAGATAATGAAATTAAGCTAAATGCAAGATTATACCATTTATATGTACAAGGAAAAAGAAAAGTTCGGCTTAATTTGCCATTATATGTCTTTCATATAAGTTAAGTGTAGTTGGTATAAAATAGATATGCCAGAAAAGTACAGTGGCCCACTTATTGAGACCATATGTAGGAGAAAAAGTGAACAGCTGAGAAAAAGTTTACTTTGGAATATATAATAACTCTTAATCTTCACGTGCCCAGTAGGAAGAGATAGAGAACCATTTTCTGGTGGTAAGTATAGTTAATATTGGAATACAATACAACAGAATGGGGTTGCATTGTAAGTATAGTTAATATTGGAACATACAACAGAATGGGGTTGCATTGTAAGTATAGTTAATATTGGAATATATAGCAGAATGGGGTTGTGGTGTTTCCATGGCAGGAGCTGTTAGAATGGAAGTGATTATCTATAGAGCATGGCTGAATGATTGCTTTAACCTTCAGAAATGGCTGAAAGACCCTTCAAGACTCTCTCAGTCATAAGAATGCCAGTGAAAAAGAAGTCAACAGGCTTTGTGAGTAATAGGTCAATTTAATCAGTTTTACTACAAAGCCAAGGGATTTTTTTTCATCGACATTTAACATAAGCACTGGAATTTCCATTTATTCTTTTATTTCAACAAAATAATTATGGAATGCATATTGTTCTAGGCACTTGTCTAGATAGAAAACCACAAAATGAAGAGGGAAGGTTCCTGGCCTGAAGGCACTTACAGAATCTGGCATGTCTTATAGGTGATTACAGCATGGTATGGTTATTATAGTGAAAATTATCAGGTATGTTTGTCTTGTAGACAGAAAGTCCAAGTGAAGCCAACTTAAAATTCATTGGTTAGGATAACAGAGCAGCAGAGGAGTCTCAAAGAGACACGAGACAACCCTCTTTCAGTTTAGTTTCCATGGGTGGGCTCCATTCTCAGATGCTTGCTCTTTGAAGACAGGAGATGTGTACTGGCTGTGTGTACAATAGATCATAAATCAAACCCTGGAATGCAGTATTATTGACCTGACTTTGCTTGAGTGGGGTCAATAATTGCCCATTCTTGAGCTAGTAGGGCTGTCAGGTGGGAGTGGGGAGAATGCACTGATTCGCTCAACCTCTAGTTCACTCAGTTGTACCTGAGGCTCACAGTAAGGTGGTCTGACCCTCTACAGCAGAGTTAGGGTAGGCTTACCTCAAAGAGGAGGAAGGCATACTAGACTGTTGGAAAAACAAATATGCGCTATCTTATTGGACTGTTAACCACAGGGAGCACTACTCCCATAAAGATTTAGAGTCAGAAAACCCCCAGGAGTAGGGGTCACTATGGGATGGGGTTGACTTGATGGCAGTGAGCTTTAGCAGTGTACTCAATTCAAGTCACAGTCTTTGACCACATACATTTTGCAAGGCTAAAAAGAGGCTGACAAACAGCTTACTACTTATAAAGGAGACTATGGAAGATAGACAACATCACAAAGAAGAACTCTTGCACCCTTTCAAGTGTGATTGAATTAGAGGTCATTTCCCATGGCAGGGGTGGGGAAAAGACTCCAAATTGAAGATGAGCTTTGAAGCAGATTTTGAAGCAAGGGTGGCCTCTATCTTATGTGACTTGATATAATCTCATTGTGGAATAAAGCAACATAGTCTCTCTTCATTCTTGATATGTTCCTGTAAGATACTATTTCCTCTATGATTTTGATCTAAAAACAATATCTCCTGGATGCAGAAAATTTCCCCAAATGGGTTTGCTGAAAGGGAGTATATGATTACTATTAATGATTACTGCTAACTCACGACACGCTTGGTACTCAGAAGACCTTTGTCAAGTGAGTGGATGAATGAATGTCTGAATGAACAAACACTATGACAACATGCTAATGGGTAATAGATGAGATTCCTGTGGTCACATAACGTCGATTTAGAAGACATCACTAATCCTTGTCGATGACAAGTTTCTCCACAAGGCTCCTGTGGGCCCACCTCACCCCCTCAGGTAGTCCTCCGAGGCCCATTAGTGCCCTCATTGACACAGCCCGCATTGTGTGTAATGACATGCAACCTGGCATCCACCACACCCTCGCTCTTTCAGGAGAAAACAAAGTGCAGCTTCCCCCACAGAGCATCCTGATTAAACAAATTAACTATGACGCTGCCCGCAAATGTGCACACTAAAGTGCAGGAAATGAGCAGATACAATGGCCAAGTCTGTATTTAATTTTAATTAAATTTCATTCTGTAGCTCAATTAATCCACATCTCCAAATGTCAGCAGGACTTAGGCAAATGGAATGACATCTGCTGCACTGCACAGGACTATAAAACCTTCACTGCGTGCTAGGTCTCTGGAAGTGCACCAGGAAAAATGAAATATTTTTATTAAGTGTGTTGCAATGTATAGAATTCTAATTCGGGGTCTAATGAAAGAACATAAACCAGGAAGGAAAAGTAGACTATGCATGTGAATGGTTAGGGGCATAGCAAGTAGGGCTTAATATCCTGCCCTGTTATTATTTGTTTTAACATTGTATTTGGCCTTATAACTGTTTTCTTTAATGTTTACTGGATGAGCTTCCCACTTGTCTAAGTTTTTTAAGTGTACTTTTTTTAAACGACACAGTCTTTCTTTTCTGAGAAAGCAGTCTTGGTGGAGTAGGGGTGGATCTTGCTACGTAGAACACAGAAAAAAATCATATGAAGAGGCTCTGAAAAATTTGTGGGGAAAATGGAACTAAAAGATGATGGGATTTTCCCACGGATATTTTGAAGCCCACTCCTATTTGTCAGGCAAGGGGATTAGTTACAGAAAGCCAGGTGTGTGGCAGAAAGTTTTTCTTCCACTTTATATCAGATTAAGTAATACAAAAATTACTGGACATTATAAATTGAGTGAGCTGGTTCTCAGTGTGACAATGGCAGGCTGTGCTTGCTATGTAAGCCTGTGTCAACTTTAGACTATTAAGAGAGAAGGGGTATTTAGGTTGTCAATCAGGTCTATGCTTGATAACTTCACTGGAGGCTAGACACACACTCTCTCTTCTTCACCTTCCTGCTGACAAAATGGAGCTACGTTGATGGAGCAAAAGCCCTGGAGCTGGAGGAGCCATGTGGAGAGCCACTCCAGTGCTGAGATGGTTCTATCACCACTGAATCCACAACACTTACCCCCCTGGCCTAGGATCTTCCTGCATTCAGTGTCACTGTATGGGTTGTGTGAGTCTGAGTTTATATAGTGGTATTAGACATACGGGCTAATATCAGATGTATGGACTTGACCTGGACTGGGGTAAGATGTTTTCTTAATGTTTTCTTATATAAAGCTCCTTCTCTCACACACATATGAGTGACTCTGGATTCGTTTCTCTAGTCCACCTGGACGAACACATGGGCTTTGGGACAAACATGGAGTAGTATTTTCAAAAAATGTCAATGTGATCACTAGTGTGAGGTGATAAGAAATCGATGAATCTTATTAAAATAAATTTGTTTATTTTTATATGTCAACCATTGGATAGGAGAAGGGGCCAATACAGTAATAAATAGGACATGGCCCCTTCTCTAGAGAAGGGAGATGAATGAGTGAAAAACGATTACAACAAAACGCGATGCATTTACATAAAGAGAGAAGCCCGAACAATGGTGCTGCTCGGAGGGAATGCCAGAAAGCCTGGGAGGGTGCACTTGGACGTGTGAAACACCCCTGGATGATGACTGCAGTTCCAGCAGATCCGTAGTGCAGAGAGCAAAACAGAGCGAGAAAGAAAGAATGTGTAAGAACGAATGGAAACTTATTTTGTGTCTCCTTTGGGTAAAGAGTTCAAAGCCAACAAGTAAGGTAAGCAACTCAACACAAAACAAGGAATATGAACAACTCAAAATGTAAAAATCAAAAAGACAAATGCATCGAGGCAGTGCTGACTCCTGGCAGCTCTGTTAGGACAGAGCACACCTGCCTGTGAGAGTCACCGAGACTAAATCTTTACTGGAGTAGAAAGCCTCATCTTTCTTGGGTGATACTGCTGGTGGGCTCAAACTGCTGAACCTGCAGCCCAACACAATATATAAACACGGAGTCACCAGGACTCCCCAAGAAAAGGAGTGAACGAAAAAAGAGAATGTGGGTCTGGCAAGCGGCTATTCTATGCACGGTGATGGACTCTGGATTTCATCCTTTGGCAATGGGAAATCTTAGAGGAGTTTCTGCAGGGAGCACTATTATCAGATCAGTGTTGCCTAGGAAGCAGAGGGCAAGCTATCGGAAGTACGGGGACCAGGAGGAAGGAGTCCTGTCCTCTAGAGAATCCACACATATCGGGGTTCAGGGAAAGGAGAAGGTCAATTTTGTTATTTCCGTGTATGAAAAAGGGCTAAATAGTCTAAGGGTACAGACAGGCAATGGCTCATAGAGAGAAAAAAGGCCTTGGAGATTATGAGCAAAGCAAGTCTGAGGACTGTTGCTATTAGGTAAAACAGAGATAGAACCGAGGGCCTGTTAATCAAAGAACCATGTTGTCCTCTGCAGCTCACGGCTATGGAGTGGATCCATAGGGGAGAGCGCAGAAATGCTCCTCTGGGTTTCTGAAGGTGTGAATCTCAACAGAAGAAACCCCATCTTTCTCCTGCAGAGTGGCTGGTGGTTACAAATGGCTGACCTGGCAGTTAACAACCTAATTGTAGCCCACTCTGTCATTCCTGTTGTTGGTGAAATGGGAGTTCTTTTCTTAATTGTGCTGTCTCTTTCTACCTGTTCCCTCAAGGAACGTGGAACGACTTAACCCACTGGTAAATATGGGAATAATTCAGTAGACTGCCTCCTCTCCGGAAACCCTCTGGGGCAGCTCTATTCTTTTCTGTCGGCTTGCTGTGAGTGGGAACGGACTCAAGGGCATACGACACGACAACAAGCAGGCCATGTCCACCTCCACCTGGTTTCCTGGGACCTGCCTGACGAGGTGGTGAGGAGCCCTCCGGGGATCAGCCACGATGGCTTATGTAACAGGGCACAGGGAGACAGAAAGCAGAGGGCACCCGGGAAATAGCAACGAAGGAGGAAAAGCTACAGCGGATCAGCCTAAAGGAAACTGGGATAAATGAGGAGCCGAGCACAGAGACATGCAAGAAGGGCAACAGCAGTTAAGGCAAGGCTTTCTGGGCCACAGTGATGACTGCAGTTCAGAACGTGGGCGTACCCTCTGCAGAAGCTGAAGCTCTGAGTATCATTAATGTCGCATTGTTACCTTACAATACTAGTAAGATAGCTTTTCCTACTAGGGGATAAATAGCTCTAGGGAAAGCTTTAATATTATTCTAATAATATGCTTTATTGACTTTATTTTTTATAAAGGCCTTTTGACCTCTAAACAATGAACTTAGAAAAGAACTCACTCCTCACCCCCACACCCCAAATTGGAGACTTACTGGAATGCTACAAGAGCACACATAAGCTAAGATAGACTGCAATTCAGGAATAAAGTATAAGCTAGAGTGGAGCGTCTAGCATTCCTATTTAAAATTTAATAAGATTGAAAACTAAGCAGGCCTATATATACTAAAAATGTATGAAAGTTTTTCCTTTGCTGCATATGTGTGTAGGAAGAGTAAAGCCTCTTTGTATTTTATCTTTGCATTTATCTCGGATTATCTATTTCTCATAATTGTTTTTATTTATCTCTTTTTCATGTCTATCTAAAGTTTCTGCTCTCCAATTCTATAGTTTGATTTCAATTATACTCATTCAGGATAAGTGTGTTAAGACCAAGGTTGTTTAACAATGAAGCCTGGTCCAGCAGAGATAACTTCAATATGTTGTTATAGACATACAGAAAGTCAAAAATTTGGTTGTCCCATTCATCAAGAAGAGTTTTCTAGATAGTTTTTATGCTATAATATCAACTTTTAAAATCACAATAGGGAGTGGGGAAGGTAAAAGGGAGCTGATGTTAAGGAGATCAAGGAGAAAAGGTAAGTTTTGAAACTGACTGTGGTAGCAATTGTATAATACTGCTTGGTGTGATCAAAGTTTGAGGTTATGTGACATCTGTATGAACCTTCAATAAAATGGCTGAACATTTTTCTTAAATAAGTATACGGAAATACAGCACTGAAATTAGACTATACAAAAATAAAAAAAGAATTAGCTTTAAATTGTTTCATAAACTTTCCCAGTGAGGCACTGAATTGACAGATGCTTCACAGTATATTAACAAATGTGAAACAGGAATCAACGACATACTTCTAATTTATTCAGGTTAGAGTTGACTTTACTCCCGCAAGAAAGACAGTAGGATGAATGGATGCTATCCAGCTCAAAAGAGATAAATATGAACAATTACTGTTAGAAACATTGAGGAAATGAGTTAGATGGCTTCTCAGCATAAGGTGCAATGGGAATAAGAATGTTTTCCTGTGGCAACATTTTAAGTTAGTTTATGTTGACTATTTCATATGACATTCTGTTACATGGCAACCCTACAGAAGAGACTGGAGAAGCCCGAGGACATTGACAAGGCTCCCTTCTTTATGGGAGGGAAGAACATTCTCAACGTTTGTCAAGCTGAAACAACTGAAAAATATTCAAGCCTCCAGTTGTGTTTTTGAAGGATCTTGTGGACAAAATACTGAATGATGCAGGAAGCATCAAAAGATAGCAGGAATACTAAATACCAAAAGAACTGGTCAACGTTCAATCATTTCAGCAGAAAGCATATGATTCAGAACTGAGAGTATTCAGGGAAGAACTTCAAGCTGCATTGAGGCATTACTGAAAAGTAAAGGTTAGGAAGTGTCAGAACACTGTAAATGTTTTCACCAGTTATTGTAGCACGAGAAGCATTCATAATTCTATACCAAGGAATTTGAAAGACAACTACTTGGTCCACCAACTGGAAAAGATTCAAACTTGTGCCCATTCTAAAGAAAGCTGATGAAACAGAATGTAGAAATTATGATAAATATCATTAATATCACATGCAAGTAAAATTTTGATAACTAAAAATGATTGCAGCACTATATTGACAAGGAGCTGCTACGTGTTCAAGCCAGATTCAGGAAGAGGAGTTAGAGTCAGGAGAGGATTCAGAACAAATGTGTCATTGCTGAAGCCAGATAAATCTTCCCTGAAAATAGAGAATGCTAGAAAGATGTTCACTTGTGTTCTATTGATAGTGCAAAGGCATTAGACTGTGTGGGTCATGAGAAATAGGGATAGCAAGGAAAATAATCAGAATTCCCAAACCTTTTTTTTTTTTTCATGCAGAACCTATACACAGACCAAGAGGCAGTTTGGGAAACAGAACAAGGGAATGCAGTATGGTTTCCAATCAAAATTAATGCAATAGGGCTTCATCCTTTTACCACACGTATTCCACCGATATGCTGATCAAAAAATCAGAGAAACTGGACTATATGAGGAGGAATGCAGCATCATGATTGGAGGAAGACTTCAATAATCTGCGGAATGCAGATGACACAATGTCGTTTGCTGACGGGGAAGAGGAGTTGAAAATGTTAGTGAAGACGATCAAAGATGACAACCCACGTTATGAATCACTCCTCAACTGGACCCACAGATAATACCAGGATAAATGAAGAAAAGATGAAAGTTGTCAAAAATTTCACTTTACTTGTATCACAAATAGTTCCCATAGAAGCAACAGTCAGGAAATCTAATGGTGTGCTATATTCAGCAAATCTGATGAACAGGCCTTGTTTAAAGTGATAAAGAGCAAAGATGTCACATGGAAGACTAAGGCATATACTTGACTGAAACCAGGGAATCTTCAATTGTCTCATTGGCATATAGAAGCTGGACAATCAATAAAGGCAGTAAAAAATGGATAAAGTTGAATGATAGTGTTATCAACAGATATTGAAAGTTCTGTGGACTGTCAGAAGAACAAACAAATCTGTCTCAGAGGAGCATCTCATATCATTTGGAAATATGAAGATGGACTGGTCCCTAGAAAAAGACATTATACTTGGTAAGATAGAGGACTGGCGAAGAAAAAGACCCTTGATGTGATGGACTGACACAACTGAAAACAATGGTCTCAAATACAAACATGAATCTGAGGATGGTGCAGAAAAGGGCAGTGTGGGGGCCTGTTTTACATAAGGGAGCTCAGAGTCTGAGCTGACTCAATAGTACTGAACAACAACCTTTACAAACCGAGCAGACTACAAAATCTTTGTCTTGTGGAGTGGGTATTGGTTTGAAATTCTGGTCTTTTGACTAGCATTGGAGTTCTTAACAATTGAAGCACAATAGTTCCTTATATGGAAGATTTGGCACGTTTAATACATAGTGTCACTGTGAGTTAGAACGGACACAATAGCACTTAACAACAATCTCTCCAAACTACTTTATATTTATCAAATTTTTATAGAAATCACTAAAGTTAATGTCTATTTATAAAGTAAGAGTCTATTATGGGACTTTAAAATTAACACTGAATGACATTATGGTAGTGTTTAGTTTAAATTGTTCCAAAAAGTGAGAAATTCTGAGTTTAAGGGCCTATCAATGATTTTTGTTCATAAAATGGGTCAACTCATGTGTGATGGTTTGATGTGGGTAGGAAATAATCCTATCTGGGATGATCATGATTCCTTGGTCAGATTTTTAAAGAAGTTGAAATATGTATTTTTAGATATGAAAAATTACATCTGCATAATTGAATAATTCCATTTTACCTGAAACTGTCTAAATAATTTTCCATGCTACTATATGTAGGGAATTATGAATACAAACAATTGCATAAATTATTTTCTGCTTGTCAGTTACCATCAAGTTGGTCCTGACTCATACTGATCTTAAGTAAGAGTAAAACAGAAGAAAACACTGCCTGGTCCCTTACACAATCCTCACAGGAATTCCTATTTTGGGGTTCATTATTACAGTCACTCTGTCAGTCCATCTTGTTGAAGTTCTTTTCTTTTAATTCACCATATCTTTTATCAAATATGGACTTCTCCAGGAGCTAGTCCTTCCTGATAAGAAAAACAAAGTAGGAGATGGTATTTTGCCATCCTCACTTCAAAGGAATGTTCTGTTTGTACTCCTTTGAGAAGAGGTGTGTGTGTGTGTGTGTAAATGTGTGCTCAAGGTATATTCAAAATCTTTAGCCCATGCCATAATTAAATGCATTTATTCTTTCACTGTCTTCCTTGTTCATTGTCCAGCTTTCAGGTACACATGAGGTGATAGAAAATTCCATGAATTAGGTCTTCAAAATGACACCTTAGTCTTCAAAATGGTATCTTGAATCTTTCACACTATAATAAGGTCTTTTGAGTCAAACTTCCTCAATGAAATATGTCATTTGACTTTTTAGACTGCTGCTTCCATGGGCATTGATGGTGAATGAAGCAAAATTAAGCTCTTCTCAGCTTTGTGAGGTTCTTTATTGGACTAGGTGTGGGAACTTTTGTTCTCTTTACATTGATGTGCTCTGTAGTCTGAACTGCATCGGTGAGTTTTTCAAGTGGTCTTCACTTTCAACAAGCAAAACTGTGCCATCTGCATAGTGCAGATTTTTTAAAATAAATAAACGTGTTATTGGCATATCTCTCATACATCATAAAATTCTATAGTTTGGTCCTATTCAGAAGAATTGTGTACTCATAATCATAGTCAGTTTTAGACCATGTCCTTGATATTTGTAGTTATTATTGTTAGCTCCCCATATTGCCCATTCCTTCCTGACATGCCCTATGCAGGATTTCTTTCTTTCTCTTTTTTAAAAAAATTAATAAATAATTTTATTGGGGGCTCTTACAGTTCTCATAACAACCCATACATCAATTGTGTCAAACTCATTTTTACCTATGTTGCCATCATCATTTTCAATACATTTTCTTTCCACTTGAGCCAAACAAAAACACACTAACAATGACAACAAGATAAAACAAAGAAAACTCTCAATTGAAAAAAAAAAGCAGATATATTAAAAACTGAAACCAATTTAAAAAGTGGGGACAGAGGGGTGGAAAAATTTTAAAAAGTGTCTTAAAAAGGGAGCTCAAATGACCAGGTCTTACATTTTACCCTAACTACATCTTCCATAAACAGGTTTACAGTGCTCTTGTCTGAGAGCGAGACTATTCACATGCTGATTCACGCTCAGAGGGAATTCATTGGAGGTTTCATCCATGTGGGGACACTTAATCCACGTGGATTAGGGGCTTGCAACGTCATCCATACCTTCAGCTAATCGGTGTTCCAGATTTAAGCTCTGATACCATTTCCTCCTTCAGATTTGGATTCTATTATTTACAATCCTTGGATTGTATATCTGTTGGCATGTTTCCTCTATGTAGACTTAGTTGATGCCTCCTTTAGATGACTGTTCATTTAAAGATAAGCCATTAAGACCCCAGACTCTCTTTTTTCTCATATCCAGGCTTCATCTGTTTTCTTCATCACACTTTGCTATTAGTAACCATATCTTCAGTGATTTCTTCATGAGGGTGAGTGTTGAGTAGGGACATTTTTATAAGAAGTAACTTTTCTTATATTAGAGCTATGATTAAGTAGGAACCCTAAATCCATTCACATATCTATTGTTTCTATGTCCTTGTTTCACTTTAAAGGAGCCCTGGTGGTCATAGTGTTTAAAAATTGGGCTGCTGCTTGTACCCTCAAGGAACCATTACTCCTGTTACTGTTTTTGCAGAGTTATCTAGGGAGCTGATGGCATTGATGATTGCATAACTACAGTCAATTAAATTGAATTATATATGAATGGATATATTGAATTTTTAAGGTGTGACAGCAAAACTATTATAATTTAAAAAATAATAATTTGGCTGCTAATGGCAAGGCAAGCAGCTATGCAGAAGAAAAACTGGACTTTTTACTCTGGTAGAAAACAGTTACAATCTCAGAAACCCCCAGCAGGTCATTATGAGCATTGATTCAATGACAGTGGTTTTTTTAGTTAAACCTGTTAAGAGTTACAGTCTCCGAAACCCACTAAGGCAGTTCTACTCTGTCCTATTGGATTGTTATCAATCAAAATCAAATAGATGGCACTGGGTTTAAGTTTGGCTTGGTTTACTTTAAAGATATCATTATTATTTTATTGGAGAACATTAAAAATATCATCTCCCTGAGGCATAAGGTAATTAATTCTATTGGTAATATCATTACTCTAGCCAGGGGTATAGAATTTAAAACTGTTGAGAAATGGGAATGAGACACAGATAGGCTAGCATTTTAGATGGCAATACATGAATTGTTGACTTGTACAGTCAGCAAAGCTTGAGTAACTGGACACTATTTACACAAACAATGAGGGTTGGAGAGAAGGCATAATGTTCAATACCACTCAGTCACAAAGCACAGTGGACACCTGTTCCATATTCCTGGGATAGTGTTCATCCATAGTGCAAGTTATTAATGAGTCTTACTACCATATTGAGGCTGCATTTTTCCTCATATAGTTTGGCTATTTGGATCATTTGCTTAGCAAACAGATCCAGCATCTATGGTGATAACATATAACCTTGACATACTCCTCTGCTGATTTTAAATCATGCAGTGTTGCCTTTTCCTGTTTGAGCTATGTAGAGGTAAAATATGACCAGGGTTAGGGGCCTCAAACTCATATTCCTTGCGATGTTATTCATAATGTGCTATTCTTCACACAGTCTGATGCATGTGATGCATGTGCATAATCAATGAAGCACAAGTTTCTGATGTTTCCTGCCAGGATCCGTGTGACATAGCATTAATATCCCATGTTCTATGTCATCTTCTAAGTTCACCTTGAGTTGTTGGCAGTATCTCATTTATAGACTGCTGCAACCATTTTTGAGTCATTTTCAGAAAAAAAGTACTGGTGTGTAAATTATATCATTATAAATTACATCATTCAGCAATTTCTAAAATCTATCGAATCACCCCTTTTTTGGAATGGACACAAATCTGACTCCCTAAGACTTGGTTGGCCAGGTAGCCATCATCCAGATTTCTTAGCAGAGACAAGTGAGCAATGGCTGGTGCTGCACTTTTGTGGTTGTTGTTGAAATGCTTTGACTGGTATTTCATCAAATCCTGGAGACTTGGTTTGTACTAATACCATCAGTGTTGTTGGCCTTTTAACCTCAATACCACTGGTTCTCGATAATATGCGACCTCCTGAAATGGTGGAATATAACCAATTCCATTTGTTATAGTAATTCTTTATACCCTTTCCAGCTTCTTTTGATGCTGTGTTGTTTCATATCTTTCCTATAGGATTTTATTTTTCTTCAGTTCTTTCATTTTGAGAAATGGAAAATATGTTCTTTCCTTTTAGGTTTCTAACTCCTGGTCTTTTTCGCATTTCATTATAATACTTAACTTTGTCTTCATAAGCCATCCTTTGAAATCTGTTGATCTCTTTGCATCATTTTTTTTTCTATTTGATTTAGCTACTCTATGTTCCAGAGTCTCTTCTGTCCAGAGTCTCTTCTGACATCCATTTTATTTGTTTCTTTCTTTCCAGACTAGGTAATGACCTTTCTCTTTATATACAATGCCCTAGAAGTTTATCTCATAACTTCTCTGGGCTTTGGTCATTGGTCTTCAATACATCAATGTATTCTTGAGATGGTTTTTAATTTCAGGTATGCTATATTTAAGGTACTACTATAGCTCTCAGAGTCGAGTCAATCTTCTTGAACTTCAACATGAATTTCATATGCACTACTGATGGCTTGTTCTGAAGTCAGCTCGTGTGTTTGTTCTGATTATATTAAGCTTCTCCATCATCTCTGTCCACAAATGTGATTTGGTTTTTGTGTATTCCATGCATGGAGGTCCATGTGTAAGCTGCTGTTTATGTTGTTGAAAAAGGTATTTTCAATGAATGAGTCCTTGATCTTGCAAAAACCTGCCATGCTATTTCTACATCATTTCTACTACCATGAGCATATTTTCCAGTTAGTGATCCTTATTCTTTATTTTTAACATTCACATTCCAATTACCAGTAATTATCATTACATTCTGATTATATGTTTAATGAATTTCATACTGTAGTAGTTGGTAAACATACTCTCCCCCCTCCCTCCAATCTCTGTCATGGGTACTCAGTGTGAAAAATGGAATGATAGCAGTCTTAACTGGTCTTCCTTGAAGGTCTGTGGAGACCATCCTATCACTGAGTCCTACTTCAGGGTAGATATGGAAATGTTCTTTTTTGTGATGAATGAAACGCCATTCTGCTTCCATTTTTCATTTGTGGCCCGGCAGACCACATTATCAGGAGAAGTGGAATTCAGAAAGGCCAATGTAAGTCCATTTCAGCTCTCAAGACTCAGACACGAACCTTTACTGGGTGCCTTTCAATATTTACTATTTTCAGTTTTCTGTGATTCATATTTCTTTCATAAATTCAGCATTCTGATTATTAATGGATTTTGAGTTGTGCCATATAAGCAAATGAAGTCCCAGAAATTTTATTCCATCCAAGTCAGTAAAACTGACTTTATTGTGAGCAGAAAGGTTCCCCCTAGTTCCTTTTCCCAAGTTCTCCTCTTTGGTCTGTCTTATTCTGGAAGCTCCACTGAACCTGACCACCAGGGTGACTCAGCTGACATCTCAAACACCCGGAGCATAGTCTACTATAGCATTAAATAAATATGCAAATCACCACAGAATGACAAAGTGACATATGAATTGAGGCCACAAATTGTAGGTTTACCAAGTTAAACTTTAATTTTTTTCTACCATGGAAAGTAAATAATTTTATATTGTAAATAAACTATTTTAATATTATTTCTCTATTTTTTCAAATAAAATATGAAATTCTGCCTTCTCAGATTTTTATACTTAACCTAAGTAATTTATAAGGAATATTTAAGAAAACACTCACCAGTAATGAAAGGTCATAAAATAAATTGTAATAACAGATTATGAAAACAGTACTAAACATTTAGCTGTTCATATTAAAAACTAAGTCTTCTTTACCCAGCTACATTGTATATAATAGCTTAGTAAGCTGTTCAGTAGATAAGAAGACCTAAGTCTTTTTTTATAATATGAATTATATAAAGTTAAAATTTAAATTAAAAAAGTTGAGTAAGATAAAGCAAAATAAGGGTAATCTGGAAGCCTAACCATGGCCTCCAAATCTCTTCTATTTTGCTTTTTCCACTCAAATTTTTAAATTAAAAATTTGAGTTTTTCTGGCTCATAGTATATTGAAAGTTAAGTTGTAACTACTGAATAGCTTACTATGCTATTATAATACAATGTATGGATACTTATTTTTTATTATATGAAGAGCCGGATGTTGATTTATTTTTTAATCTCTTATTAAAGTTTGTTATTACTCTTTATTCTTTATAAAGACATGGTACTTTCAATCACTTCATATGCATGTGAAAGTTGGACATTAAATAAGGAAGACCAAAGAAGAATAGAATTTGAATTATGGTGTTGGTAAAGAATATTGTAAGTATCATGGGCTGCCAAAAGATCAACCAAACAAGTCTTAGAAGAAGTACAGTCAGAATGCTCCTTAAAAGTAATGATGGAAAGACTTTGTCTCAAGCACTTTGGACAAGTTGGAAGCACAGATCAGTTCCAGAAAAAGGACATCACACTTGGTAAAGGAGCGGGGCAGTGACAAAGAGGAAGGTCCTTGATAAGATGGCCTGACCTAGAAGCTGCAACAATGGGCTCAAACAGAACAATTGTGAAGGTAGGCAGGATGCACGGGGTTTTCTACTGTTGTATATACTGACTGTGAGTCAGAATGGAATCACCCTCACCTAACAACAGCAATCCATGACCTTGATGCGACTCCTCTCCTCCTTGCAAGTGTTCAATAATATATTCAAAACCAAAAGGAAAGTGTAAAGATTGGTGTGGCACAATTTATTTAAATACCATGAAGAGTATGGATATTTCGTGGCATAGAATCACTGACATTGAGAGTGTTTTATGTCTGAGATACCAGCAGAGAGCAATTACATTATCCATTGTTCTTTCCTTCTCCTTCAGTCAACTCCTTTCCTATCCGAGTTTATTTATCTCTTTCACAGCACTTTCTCTTTCTCTGTACTTTCCTGACCCTCTTTGTTCGCTCTTCCTCTTTCATCTTCCCTCCTTATTTCTAGTGCTGTGCCCTACTCAACGTTCACTCTGATAGGACAGGGGCTGTCACCCATACAAATCTTTTCCAGTCGGTATGATGATTGGTAGGAGAATGAATCAAAGTCTAAGGATGAGTTCCTACAATCAGCTGGCCCAGAGGATAAAGTGTTTCTAGAGATGTGTCTTAAGCACAGGTATGAATAATTTGGGAAAAAGCAGTAGAGTAATATATTTCAGGCAGAAAAGATGCCATGAATGAAGACCTAGGATACAGAAAACATTGTTATTTGTACAAGAAACTTCGAATCTGCACAGCCACACATGGTGGCCTGGAGAGTGACAGGGTTAGTTTACGTTTTATATGGTTTGCTCTCATAGCAGAGTGGAAGATCGCTTTATTAATGAAATGAGAATCTGGGAGGCATATATGCGAAGATTTTTCTACTGCATTTACAAGTGAGTGAAAATTAATGCCTCGTGATCATGGGAAGGAAAATGTTAAACAATAGTCTTGGTAGATCCATGACTGAATGCAGGCATCTCCTTTCAAGACAGAACTCTTAATTATACCAGAAATGCAGTATATTATGCTAGGATCAAATAGGATTTTGTTGTTGTTCTTGTAGATCCACGGAGAGTAAATTTTGGCAAACAGTCCGAATAAATTTGGGGGGACAATCAGTTTACTGATCTCTCGGAGTTCAGCTTCAAAGTTTGTACTGGGATACACTTAATATTTATTTATCATAACTACTGCACTTGACACTCTCTTTGGCACACCAAATGTACCATTGGCAAAAAGGAGGCTGGTATGAACCACAGTCCTGACTGTAAGTCCATTTTGGTAAGATATTTGGAATTTCCCCTGAACACAAGCCCCTGTTTCAAAAGTACAGGGTACAGACCCCTTCCTGTGAGAATATCTTGCTAAGTAAGATCTCATTGCCTTTGCATCTGGTACCCATCAAAGCTGCTCCATCAACACCCACCCCCATGCCCTCAACTGTTGGTGCCACTGTAACATTTCAGGTAATGAGGTAAGGGGCACACTTGAGATGCTTATGTGCCAAGATGAGAAAAATTAATTTTAAATGATAAAAAGATGAGAGTGCTGGTGCAGACGGTCGCTAAACACCACCAGCTGCTCTATAGATTTGGAGTTTGGAAAAGGAAGCCCATTTCAATATCAACACCATAACCTCGGGACATGGGAAACTGAACTGCATCAGTGTTTTGAGGATGAAGACATTATCTAAAGCATAGTAAATAACTGCATAATTTGACAAAAGTCTCGACAATTTAGCTTGTGCCCAAATACCTTGTGTCTAAATACCTCAATGCGGAGAGAAACTCAAAACAAAACCAAACTCACTGCCATCGGTTCGGTTCAAAAATATTGTTTTGGCTGAGTTGACAATGACATTAACTTAAAATAAGCATCCATGTAATCCATTTGCAAAATGTTGGTTTTAACAGCCAGGAAAGTTTTGATGGAGTAAATAGAGAAGAATGTGATGTATTTACTACATACCATGCCCAGTCATTCAAACATAAGTGATTTTATACATACACACACACACTCATTTGTGGCTTGTGAAAGATACACCAACACCCATGTACACTGTGTTTAAAAGCATTTTCTTTCACTTGTCAATTACAACATAGATATGTGATTCAGAGAATTACAAATTACAAAACAAATCCCTCAAATTGATTGGTCCACTCTCACAATACTGGCCTAAAAAGTGAGTGGTTCTCAACTTGGTTCTAAATTAGAATTTGCAGGGGGTCTTTAAAACTGAACTAATGACCAACACCCCACCCTAAGTTGATGACAACAGGATTTCTAGAGGTAGAGGTTTTGATAATTTTTCAAGTTTCTCAGGTGACTCTTAAGCGGGCAGCCAAAGTTGAAAGTTTCTTTTAGGGTAGTGATTCCCTCCCTCTGCAAACCTGCCATTTCCGACCAGGTAATACACTGCTTTAGGGGTCTGGCCAGCGCAGGGTGGGAAGCTTTAGTCGTATTGCTGGCCTCTACCCACTAGAGGTGGGCAGCACTCTACTCAGCTGGGACAAATCAAACTGTCTCAGACATTACAAGTGTCCTTCTGAACCCCAAATTATTCGCCTTTGCTCCCTCACAAATAACTCTCAGCAGCTGCTGTGTGGAGCCCATCTGAGATAGGCACGTTTTACCCTTTTCAAAATTCCCTGCTTCTTCCCTTGTGCCGTGTTCTCTGGACTTGTCAAATCGGACTTAATCAAGGATTCTATCAAGAAATCTTCCCATGATCCCGCCTCACCCTGACTCCTTCCTCTAGGATTGCCTGCTACCAGACTTAACGAGCTGCTCCTTAAATAGCTATGGCTCTCCCTGTGGAAGATGTTCCCAATTAGACAGTAACCCCTTGGAAGGAATGAAACGACTATATTTGCTACTGATTTTAGAGGGATAGAAAACTCAAAACTGGAGGATTTTAAATGCTACCGGATTAAACGTCTTCATTTCACCAGGGAATATATGTGACAATATCAGGTATAACTTAATATATCTGTTTTCCTGATCAAATTCCACTTGGGTATTTTTGAAGAACTCATGGCACTTTAACTTGTATATGGAATAATAGAGAAAGCAGAGCCAACCATAGCAGACTGGAAGGACTTACCACACCAAATACTAAGATATATGATAAATTAATAAGAAAAATCATATTAAATTAGCATAAAACCAAATTGATGAATCTATCAGAATAGAAAATCAGACACAGCCCATGAATATACGTGCATTTCATATGCGAGATAGAAGAGTGACACCCCAAATAAATCTTCAGCCAAGGAAAAAGAATGATCAACTAGGAAAATCTTGTGTGATTAGTCTTGATACAAACTATCTAAATTCACTTTCATGGTTTGATTTTCTCGAGCAATTTCCACTCTTTGCTTTACTTTTAAAATTTCCATTCTTTGCTTTTAGATATTTTAAAATCCCTAAATTCACTTTTGCTGTTTGATTTTCTTAGGCAATTTCCATTCTTTGATTTTACTTTGACAGCTTCAGTCCCTAAACTAAATTGCCTTTTAGCTGATTAATTCACAAAATGCAACCTATCTCCTACATGTAAAGACTCATAAGAATGACCAATGGCCAGCAAATAATTCTGACTTTAAATTTCAAATCTCTAGGAAGCCAATCTCAATGTACACAGCTCCTTAGAGAAGCAGAAAATCATAATATTGTCTAATGGAAATATAAAAGGTACAACATAAAAAAAGAGATAACAGGTGAAAAATTTCTGGGTGTGGAGAGGTTGCATAAAATGAAAAAAAAAAAAGAACATAAAATATAAGCTAAGAGAAACCATACGATTAAATGCTTCCCAGTAAGGCGGAAGAATGTAGTACTTACACTTGGAAGCTTAAGGGAAGTCATGTGAGCACTCAAGACTAACAGACAGGAGGAGGAAGGCACTCTAAATGCAGAGGCTTTCTCTTTAAATCCTAGCTGAGGAGTTACTACATTAAAAGCAAAACAGAATACTCATTGCATATGATGAGTACTACTGCTACTCTTCTTGATTTATTATTGAACTTCATTATGCCTCTGCCTCCACAGTGCTTTGAAAATGCTTGTTTGTGATACGAATGGCTTCTTTTTAGCATATAAAGAAACTGAGGTATGCAGCGCTCAAATAACATGCTCATTTTCACAGTTCATCGATGATGATGCTGGAGATGAGAGTTAAAATCCTCTGCTATCCAAAGCATGAATGGCTCCCTGTTTCATGTTAAATGATCCATAATTAACTTCTCAAAAGAATAAAGTAGAAACTTGCGGATTAATTATGAAAGCCTTGGATAAGGCTTATGCTCATCTTATAACGCTCATAGAATATTAAAATGTTCAAAATATTTTCAGAAGTAAAATCGTACCGTCATCAAAATATTTTCAGAAACACCCAACTTGTTTTTGAAATAATATCATCATCGAGTGTATTCCGACTCAAACCATCACCATAGGACAGAGCAGAACAGCCCCACTGGGTATCCAAGACTGCCATTCTTTACAGGGACAGAAAACCTCCTCTTTCCTTAGGGAGGGGCAGATGCTTTCCAACTATGGACAGGTAACCTACTGCACCACCAAGGCTCCTTTGAAACCACATAACCCAAACCAAACTCCCTGCCACGGAGTCAGCACTGATTCATAAGGGTTCTATAGAACCAGGGAGCACTGCCTCTGTGAGCTTCCAAGATCGCAACTACTAAGGGGAGTGAAAAAACCTCGCCAATCTTCCAGAAAGGAGAGTGGTTTCAAGGAGCTGGGCTTGTGGTTAGAAGCCCCACACCTAACCATTAAGCAATCAGGGTTCCTTAAAATCAGGATAGATATAGCAAAATATCAGGGGCAACAAACAAGTCAGGAGATGTTTTGATTTAAAAATTTTGAAATCTGTTAGTGACTCACTATTTATTTTGTTCTCTAATAGTGAGGCCTTAGCAAGGCTAAATAATATTTTTAAAAGAATTTTAAACAAGTACTTCCAAACTAAAAATAGAGCCTGATGTACAGTGTATGGTTTTTTTAATTTCCACATTTTTTTTAAGAAGACAGTGGCCAAACTAATTAAACACACATATGTCACATGTTTTAAGACTTCTAAGAAGCCATCACAGGAGCAATCTACTGATTTTTAAAGTGCTTGGTGATTGAATACAATGTTGCTTTGTTTTAAGAGAAAAATGTAACCAGTGACTCAATTATATAGTGATTCAAAATAAGTGATAATTTATAGATTGCAAAGGCTGACGTTACTCTTCTAGGTCTCAGGTAAGCAGAAAACAATGTCATTATAAACAACCTTCCCCAATAAACTTGTAACATAAAAAATTATAGAAAAATTATACATTGAGCCTGAAGCTACTAACCATGAATCACTTTTCTCATTTGATATTTTTCATTTTTCAGGTCTTCCATGTTCTCAAATTTCCTATATCTAATTATAACTTTTTTCTTTATTAAAGATGCCACTTTGACAGAATTATGCCGTGAGTGTACAGGAGAAGATTTTTATGTTTGAGAAATTCCACAGACACTATTGCCTATGTCATCCCACTGTGAATTGGTCCAAATAATACTTAATTATACCTTAAGATACTGAGTAAGAAAGCTGCCACCAAACAATCATCCTTTCTAATGACTGCAGCACGTCGTCGTGGGCTGGACCCATCATCCTGTAGAAAACCTAGCAGTCCACCCTCTAGACACGGTATACTTAGTGCCATCTCTACAGCAAAACCTCACCAGTGTCCTCCCTCCCCCATTTCTACTGAGTACCTGGAGCTTGCCATTCAATTCTCTCCACACTCTGGATTTGACACACTTTTGAGTACTAATATGCACCAGTCATGTTGCACTATTTTTGTATTCCTTAATTATATCTTGCCCCTTTTTCCTCAACCGTTTGCTTACGAAACTCTAATTCAATAATGGTTTTTCCACAACTCCCCTCACTGATCCTCAGGACAGGAGGCAGCATTGATCAGCAGTGTGGGGACAGTGCTCAGTCTGACTCATGTCCTCACAGGCGTCAAACATGAAGGGCGCGAACAGAGCAGCAAGGGGATCAAAGCAAGAAAGTAACCAAGGAATCCTGAAAATCTTCCCCTGCATTGGTGGACAGAGTGTGACACTAAACCAGATATGATTAGGAAACATTCAGAAGGATTCGCAGACGGACCTGGTACTATTTAGAGACTTTTTTCCTCCTTTTTTACTTCTTTTTTTGATGTCTATCTGGGATATGCAAGAGGAGGTGGTGGGAGAAAGGGAGAGGGAGCAAACAAACTCGGGGACAAGGGAACAGTTACAGATCTAATATCGATGGCGAGGAAGGCATAGAATACTTACTGGGGTTTGATCAAGTCCAATGTAGCCAAGAGGAAGTCAAGGGGAATGAAGGTTGAACATGATAGTGCAACAGAAGGAAAGTAAGAAGAAATAGAAGAAAGAAGTAAGACACAAAAGACATTTATAGAGGTAAACATATAGGCACTGGAAATTTAGCCTCTACTCAAGTCCTCCTTCATTGAAAGAACACTGTTCTAAAAACCTGGCATTCTGTGACGCTCACCTTTCCAACATGATCATTGTAGTAAAAATGGGTGCATAAGCAAATGTGGCGAAAAAAGTTAATGGTGCCTGCCTATTAGAAGATACAGTGTCTGGAGTCTTAAGACTTGAAGCTCAACAAGTGGCTATCTAGCAGGGAAGCAACAAAACCCACATGTAAGAAGTACACAAGCCTGTGCAACCATGAGGTGTCGGTGGGGTCAGACATCAGAAGACCCAAAACAAACAACCATATCGATGTGAATGAGGGAGGAAGGCATGGAGACCCCCAAACCCATCTGTAGACAACTGGACAGCCCCTCACAGAAGCATCACAAGGGAGAGACGATTCAGGGTGCAGCATAGCCCCGACGAACCATACAACATTCCTCTAGTTCTTTAAGGCTTCCCGGCCCCTACTGTCATGACCCCAGTTCTACCTCACAAATCTAATGAGACTGGAGCGTGTTCACTGGTACAGATAAGAGCTTTCAACTCACAGAGTTCAGCACAGATAAGGCCCTCAGGAACAATAATAGGAGTAGCAATACCATGAGGGTAGGGGGAAGGTGCAGGGAGAAGGGGGAAAAATGGCAAATTGATGATAATGATAGATGAATAACCCCACACCCCAGGGGGACAAACAACAGACCTGTGGGTGCAGGGAGACAGAGGATGATGTAAGATATGAAAATAGTAATAATTTATCATTTATCGGTGTCCATGAAGGTGGGAGGGAAAAAAGAGGAGCTGATACCAAGGGCTCAAGTTGAAAGAAAATGTTTTGAAAATGATGATGGCAACATATGTACAAATATGTCTGATACAAATGATGGGTCATTCATTATAAGAGCTGTATGACCCCCCTAATAAAATTATTTATGAATAATTAAAAAACAATAATGTTCTCTATTGAAAATGGTCCACCTTAAATATTACCTGCTTTGTGCAGCTTCTCTTGGTCGTCTCCTTCATCTTTCCTTCTCTTGCCCCTGGTATCCCATAATTATGTACAAGTATTGTATCAGTTTGCTAAGTGTATCATGTGACACATTTTTATAGCTATTTACATAAATCGCTGCATATTGTAAATGGCCAAAACCTCCCCAAAGTTGGATGTTTAAGTCCACCCAGAGGACACCTATAAAGCAAAAACCAAAACTCTTGACAGTGTTCTAGAGCACAGTTCTAGTCTGACAACTTGGGGTCGCTCTGAGCTGCAGTCAATGCCCTGGCCACGGTGATAGAGGATCTGTGTGTGC
Source organism: Nesogale talazaci (assembly GCA_004026705.1). Taxonomy (NCBI): domain Eukaryota; kingdom Metazoa; phylum Chordata; class Mammalia; order Afrosoricida; family Tenrecidae; genus Nesogale; species Nesogale talazaci. The sequence goes on along the minus strand of PVJH01005713.1, from coordinate 25,572 downwards.
ATCCCAGTTTCTCTTACTAGATTATGAACAGCCCAAGGGCAAGTTTCTAGCTACTATATCCCTTGGTATGTTAATCTGGGTAGACTAGAGAAACAAATTCATAGACACTCATAGGTTTTCTTAAAAACATCCCAGCCCAGTAAATATCAAGTACATAAGTCCAATGTTAGCCCATAAACCCAGTACCCGCCTATAACTTCCTCTTCAGATTCATGCAAGGATGCCAGATGCAGGAGGATCACAGGCAAGTGAATGGATAGTCTTGTGGATCCAGTGGTGGTAGAAACATCTCAGTGTTAGCCTGGGTCTCCACGTGGCTCCTCCAGCCCCAAGGCTCTGGCTGCCACCAAGATAACTCCATGTGACTTGTCAACAGGGGTATCTGGCAGGGAGTGAGTGACTGTCCTACCTCAGTGAGCTATTTATCTCTTAGGTGCCTCCAAATGAAGTCATCAAACTGCGACCTGATTGACAGGCTAGACTCCACCCCTTCTTAAGTTGACAGGAGATGATGCAACTGTCACACTTGGTGTGTAGCCGTCAGAGGTGTTCAATACTTATTTATGAAAAGATTTAATTAAAGAAAAGAATTAATAAGTACCAAAGAACAAAAAATTAGAGGCATTATACAAAGATTGTCTAACTGGTGAAATAAAGCCTTAAACATATACTTTGCATGAATTTATAGACTGCTCTGTGATTGAACTGATTTTTCAAATAGGAGAGATAATTCTCAAATATAAGTAAGTAAAGGCTGTATTTTTATAGATTCATTTGCTCACTGTTTTGTTCCAAGTGCTTAGATCAATGTACAGTATACAGTAGGCATTAAATAAATATTTACTGAATGATCAATAAATACTTCAAAAAAACCCAAACAAACCCCAACTCCCCTCCCCCCGCATTTAATAATATCTTTGGTTTTTTACATGCTCTTTAAATTTTTATCTGACCATCCATATTCCACCATTTCTGCTGAAGTAGTCTAGACCAGTGTAATTTTCTCTATAATGACTTTAACCAGATAGATGAGCCAGTCAGGGTGGAGTTTACCACCGATGAAATATACAACTTTCCTCTAGTTCTTTCATGCTTCCTCCCCACCACCACACACTCTATCCTGATCCCAATTCTACCTTACAAATCTAGCTAGACTAGACTATGTACACTGGTACAGATCAGAGCTGGAAACATAGGGAATCCAGGACAGATAAACCCTTCAGGACCATAAGGAGAGTAGCCATACCAGCAGGGTAAGGGAAAGGTGGGGGAAAGCAAGGGGGAACTGATCACAAGGATTGGCATATAACCCCCTCCCTGGGGGATGGACAACCGAACAATGGTTGGTGTAAGCCAAAAAAATTATAAATTATCAAGGGTTCATGATGGGGGAGGGTGGAAAAAATGAGGAGCTGATACCAAATAGAAAGCAAATGTTTTGAAAATGATGATGGCAACAAATGTACAAATGTGCTTGACACAATGGCTTGAGGATGTATGGATTGTGATAAGAATTGTACAAACCCCAAATAAAATTATTTTTAAGAAAAGAATTACTTAGCAGATGCCAGGGACTCAAGTAGAAAGAAAAAGTTTTGAACATGATGATGACAATATATGTACAGATGTGTCTGACAAAATGGATATATGTACGGATTATGATAAGAGCTTTAAGAGCCCTCAATTAAATAAAATTAAAAAAGAATTACTTATATTAAACCTGATTTTTGCTTACTGAAATACTTTACTCCAAAAGGAAGGGCAATCAAACATTCTTGAACACATACTCTGGCTTTAGGATGCCAGTGATGAAGTTGTTGTCTGTATGCTGGCCTTGTGAAAGACTTAACTAAAGTTTGTCAACAGACTTGAATTTCTTCCCTTATTTTCCAAGTGTAACCGGGCTGAGAGAGTTATTAAGACTGAAGAGTCCATTAGGTAATGACTAGTCACGCCAGAGCTGATGGTTTCGTTTTTGATGCACTTCTCACCACTCTCAGGAAAGCAGCCCTATAATCATAGGCTTAGCCTTCTTAACCACACACAGCCACAGTCAGACTCGGGAAAGCTAGAAGCTAGTCAACCCTGCTAGCTCTGAAGAAAAGTTTCAAAATAAAAAAAAAAAAAAACTGCTAAGGTCACATATCAGCCAACACCAGAGAAAGCCTACAGCAATTGAGAAAGAAAAGATGAAAACTATAATCAACTTCTGCTACCTGAGCGGCACATTGCCTAATGCACTGACAACAAAACAGAAACCCCTAATCAAGAAGTCAGCATGTCGTAGAGGACAGGGGTTGAGGAGCAAGTGTAGTGTCAACTTGTTTACAAAGTCAAACCAAGGAAAATATTGAGTGCAAACAACGATTTTCTGTACCTGACTTTTTTTTTTTCTTCCTGATTAGCAGACTTGGACATGATAGCATATCAAGGTTCACAGATTGAATACATGCATGGATGTGAGAGAGTGCTTTTAGCCACTACTTATTAAAAGTTCAACTCATACAGGTCTCCAGTAAGTCTTTATTTTTTTTGCAACCTCTGTCTCCTAAAAGGTCCTTAACAGCTATGCACCATAGGTATTAGTCTTCTTCTTGGGATCATACATTCCCTGAAGACGGGCCTATCCTAGTTATCTGTGCAACAATCCTAATTATCTGTGTAACATAGTGCCAGCCCCCTAGCAGGGCTTCACCAATCACAAAAGGTTTGAGACTAAAGAGTGCTAGAGCAACATTCTAGCTAACTTGTGGAGGATTGCATCCTGGTGGAAGGGCCCAGTAGTTAGAAAAATTGCTCCTTGGCCGTCTGTTCTGTCTTTCCTGAGCTCCAGCCACTGCAGCTCAACGACAGGTATGGCTTTGTGTCAACTTGGATGGACCATAATTTTCACTGGTTTGGCAATTAAGACGTAGCAATCTCCTATGATCAGATTTAATATAATGTAATCACTTCCATGATGAAATTGCTTATGAGTAGCCAAACAATTGAAATGAAACTTCTTTACAGGTATGGGCTACTTCCAATATATGGTGAAACCGTGAAAAATCGTGGCTTTTTTTTTTTTCCATCTGACTGTAGTTTTACCTGATATCCAGTTCTTTGACTTGAATCTGTGGTCTGCACATTACCTGTTGAACCTGGGAGTCATCATCAGCCTAAGACGTAGTCTTATCTGTTAACCCTGGATTCATTTGTTTCTGCAGGCAGCAGCCTGTCATCTAACCTGGAAATCTTGGGTTCATCAGGCCAGAAGGCCTGTGTTTCATCAGCTCCTGCAGCAACTTGACTCAAGAGAAGCCTTCAGTCTGACATCTGACCCATAGATTCGGAATTTGCCAAACCTCTCTGGCGATGTGAGCCATTTCCTTAGTATCAATCTCTCTCTATCTGTCCATATGTAAGCTTTATCGACTTTGCTTCCCTTGAGAACCCAACCTTAGACAAGCCTATATGTCAGCCCCACATCTACCTATACTCAGCTCAGATCCAGAGTCTCAGACTCTCATTTGCTTACAAAAGAAACTGACCCTATCCCATTTTTACTAACCACACGTACTTCAGAAAATAATTTCCTTTACCTTTACCTTCAGCTTCATATTTATTTTTCCCATTTACATAAGATAACAATGCTATAGTGAAATGGTTGTTATGAAGATGAAATTAGATCCTGTATATAACACCTCTACTACTTGGCACATAGAAGACATGGGATAAGTGATAAAACCAAAGACCAAGCTCATTGCCCTGTGGTTGATTCTGACTCTCAGTGACTCCACAGAGAAGAAACGCCCCGTTTGAGTTTCTAAGGGCATAAGTCTTTAGAGGAGCAGAAAGGCTCACCTTTCTCCCACTGAGTGGCTAGCAGTTCAATGTGCAACCCACACCACTGTCAGGATGCTTCCCCCAGCACCACCCACAACTACACATCTCCGAGGATCAGTTTTTAGAAGACTGGTAGCTAGAAATGTTATACACATGGGACTTTGCAGATATATTCAAACAAAGATCTATAATGTTATCATCAAATGTGAAAATCAATGATTGCTTCATTAAAATACTTAAAAACAGGGCTGAGCCCCGGTGGCATAAGTGGTTGAGTGCAGAACTGCAGCCCGCAGGCTTGGCGGTTCAAATCCAGTGGCGGCTGGGTAGTGCCCATGACCACCAGAGGCAGTGATGCCCACAAAAAAAAAAGAAAAAACCTTAAAAACAGGTCATTATTCTTTCTCAAGCCCCAAGTTGCCAAATATTATACCTTCACTGAATTATCATTTTGTGAATAAAAATGAGAATCCAAATTCAGCTCCTATACTTTCCTTCTCTTTTGTAAACTAGTTGAAGTATACTTATTTTGAAAAACTAAGATAAATGCTTCCCAGCAGATTCGTGAAGTCAAGATTTTAAAACATGTACTACATATTTATACAATATCCCTGTATATATCTGTGCTAAACTTTAAGGTTACTGAGAAAGGATTAATTAAAAGGCTTTCTTTCCTCTCAAAAATACATTTAGAAGCAAAAGAAAATTACTAAAGACAATATTATTTCTTATAAAGTAATTTGTGAAATATCACTTTCCCATTCAATGAATTTCTAGAAACACATACTAAATTTAGTAGTCATGACAATACAAATTGAAAATATGGTACTTAGTCTAAAGGTGGTGTCATGTCGTTAAATGGCAACTCAGTCTATCATGGTTTACCTAGTCACTACCCTGGAAATCCACTAGGTGTATTTGAGATGATCTTGTTCCCAGAGCACATGAAGATCATGTAGCCTTCTGAAGTGGGATGTCAGCCAAGATCATAAGAGAAAGGAAGATTTAAGTCAAGAGAACATGCCTAGTCTTACACCTCTCTTATAAAGGTTATCTTCTGAGAAAATGGCGACTGGTCTTTAGATCATCCCTACCATACTTTTCACACAGCTCCCCCACCCCAGAAGAAAGCACATAAACGATAAAGATTGAGGGAAGTCTTCTAGAGAAAAGTTACTGCGACATGAGCAAGCAGATGATTGTGATCATCTAAGGAAGTCTCTATTAAAATCTATGAACCAAACACTGTGGAGTTGCTGACGCATGACAATTCATGCAAGTCAGAGAAGACCTAAGTTCCCCCAGGATTCAATAGTCTTTTGCAGAAGTAGATTTCAAGACTTCCTTTTGCGTTACCTCTGAGAAAACTCAAACTTCAATCCTTCAAATCAGAAGGCATTCATTGGTCATAATTTTCTGAAGTAGATACTGAGGTCCTTCTGCCTAGTGTTTCTTAGGTCTGGAAAATGTGTTGAAAATTACACCATAGGTGACCTGGTTGGTGTTTACAACATTAAGTATCCCAGTGTGTTAGTCCAGATTGACTAGAGAAACAAATTTGTAGACACTCATATGTGTATAAGAAAAACTTCCATATAAAATAATAATTGTATATTAAGAAAACATTCCAGCCCAGTCCAGATCAAGTCCATAATAAGTCCAATATTGGTCCATATGTCCAATACCAATCTAAAAATTCCTCTTCAGACTCACAAAACGTATTCAATGATGCTGAATGCAGGAAGAACATAGGACAGTGGGTGGAAAGTCTTGTGGATCCAGTGGTGGTTGAAGCCACTCAGAGCTGGTGTGGGTCTCCACATGAGTCCTCCAGCTCTAGGACTCTGACTCCATCAGCATAGCTGCATGTGACTTGTCAACAGGAATGGCTTGCAGGGAGAGTATCTGTGTCTCATCTCCAGTGAGCTATTTATCTCCTTAATGCCTCCAAAAGAGGTCATCAAACAGCCACCTGATTCACACGCTACATTCCACCCCTTTGCAAGTTGACACCTAATTATGTATAACTCCCACACACCGTACCATGAAAACTACCATAGTAAAACTAACTGGCAGTGTAACTTCAGTCAATAGCACCATTCTAAACACTCATTTTGAACAATTTATTCACCCCAATAGCTTCTTCCATTTCTGGGTTAGATTAATTTCTTTGCCCTCAAAGAAGAAGGCAAACTAAAGGGTCAAAATGGAACTGGAGACTCTTTGTAAGGAAAAATATTCTAGGTAAAAGAATTAAAACTACTGTGAGGTCAGCTTTAAATCGGAATTCAGATGTTTGCCAAAGATAATTGTAATAACAGGGCATGGACCTAACAACATAGGCAGGGGATGAAATTTTTCAGTTGGAGGAATTATGGGTCTCCTTGAATGATATGAAGACAGACATTATCTATGGCTGTGCATACAAGTCTTATAAATGCACACCTAATTGAGTGGAAATTCAGAAAATAACCTGGGATGCCTTTCTATTTTCCCTTTGGTTTTATCTGGCCATAAATAAACACACATACGTTTGAAATGTGAAAAAAAGCTTGAAATCTGTAGCAGCTTTTGTAAAAATAATGAAAACTTTTGTAAAAACAGCTTTAAACACCCTGTTTGCCAAGTCAAACAATGTGCCAATTCTGTGAAAACTGCTACAGGTTTTTTGCTAGTCAAGAGTTGTGGAACCTGGACTGTTCTGACAGTCACCAGAGATTATTTAAATATAAGAATAATTACAATTCTACCAGCCACTTTTTAAAATTACATTTTAAGGAAGAGGAAAAATATATATTACTCCTTCAGAAAGTAATTTTTTTAAATATACAAGTAAAAAATATTGCTTTTAGATTTCCAGTTCATACATGGATGTTTTCTTTTTTTCCAAAGTATGTACAAATATATGTGTGATCAGTAGATTGCTGCAGATAAGCCCTCTCAGTGAGATACTTGTCATATCATCATTAGGGAACTGTAGTTAAGTTCTGTTATATACTTGTCACCGTATCATTAGGATGCCTTAAAAAAGTTCAATCAAACTCGTGGCTTCTGAAGGGATCTGGGGTCATTAAATTCATGACTGAAGCAAAACAAAAACAAACTCACGGACATCCAGTCAATATTGACTAATAGAGGTGCGTCATTCAATCTCATCTACATGCCCACTGGAATGTCTATTTGTCTTTCAAATGTAAGTGTCATGAAGTTAAGGTTCAAAAATAAAAGCTAAAATATCAATATCTACCTTGATAGACTCATTGAAGTGTAATCCACATTGAAGGGTGTGGTCTTTAATCTTAATTTTTCAAAGAAATGAGAAGCAGCTCCCAAATGATATATATCTAAATTTCCACTTGATCTTATTCCATTGCTCCAACATAAATATATATTTATATAGGTGAAATGTATTGATTAAAAAAGTTTTAAGAAATTCACCCAGCCAATTGGTCTTTGCAAAGTTATCTAAATAAGATAGTAATGTTATTTGCCTGAGATATATATATATATATATATATATATATATAATAAAATGTTAGGTAAATGTGCATTTAACTTTATTTAACATTTGATTGTGAATTTAATTGGGGATTTATATTTTAGATCATCATTTTTGTATTCAACTTCAAGTACTTTTTCAAAATGCCCAATAGCTTGCTCTATCTCCCTTGCTCTGCCCTCTTCTCTTTCCTGAAGAACACTGTCCTCTCATTCATCCAAGTTAACACCTGTCTACACCTCTATCCTACTCCTTCCCCTAGCCTCCTTTTTCTTCTCATCTGGTAATGATCAAAGTCTGTCTATTTTGGTATGAAAACCTTTGTTTTGATCTACTGACCATTATATTTAGAAGGGGAAAGACATAAACACCCTGCTAGATGTAGATTACATCTACAGAAAACATGAATGATTTAACAATCATGTTAAGGTTCATATAAAACTTCCAAAATATAAAAATCACAATATCCACTTTTATCTTCTCAGAGGAAAAAAGAGATGGAACTCAAAGACTTTTGGCAAAACAAAATATTACAGATTGGATAGAGACAGGTGGGATACCTGAGACTAAGACCCTTAGCTACCACCATGCCTGGAATTGAACTCATCCCTGTGGTAGAATAATCAACTATTTAAGATGAAAGGGACAGCATTTAAGCAAAGATATGGTTCAAAGGGTTAGGAAAGAAGGAGGAACAGAAACAGAAGACACAGGGAGAATGTGGAATTAGCTATGGCACAATGAGAGGATTCCAATGGCTGAGCTGAACCCAAACATCTATGAATGCAAAACTGATGATCTTCCCTGTGACTCTTAATTCACAATGAAATGTTGTAAAATCACATTGTATTTCATAACAGCTGGAATAAGAATTTTTTGGTTATATGAAAGTTAATATTTGGCAATAGTTCATTCTCAGGGAAGGGGAAAAGAAGAGGGCAGAGGATGTTATTGCTGTTGTGAGTTGTGTTGTGACAGTGAGTCCATTCCTACCTATAATGACTCTATGCACAATATAATGAAACTCTGCCCGGGTCTGGGCTACCCTCACAATTTTTCCTACATTGAGCCCTTCCTCTTTTTCACTGCCTCTTCACTTTACCAAGCATGATGTCCTTCTCCAGGGACTGATATTTCCTGACAACCTGTCCAAAGGATGTGAGATGAAGTCTAGCCTTCCTTTCCTCTAAGGAGCATTGTCACCATACTACTTCCAAGAAAGATCTGTTCGTTCTTTTTACAGTCCATGTCACTTTCAGTATTCTTCCCTAGCACCACATCGAATGCATCAATTCTTCTTTGGTCTTCTTATTCAAGGTGCAACTTTCACATGCATATAAAACAAGTGACAGTACTTCAGCTTGGATCAGGTGCAACACAGTCTCTCAAATAACATCCTTAATTTTTAGTATTCTAAAGAGGTCTTGTGCAGCAGATTCACTGAAAGGGGGGTAAGGGAATATAAGCAAGCATCAATGCTCCCTACTTGATGGACTCAGTGAAACCATCATCACTGGGCAAACTAAAGTTTACTGACCTTTTATTTATACAGGTGGTGAAAGTACCACGACTTGAGTCAGATGCATCTATGCTTTTAAAAATGCCCAATGCAATAATAACCCTTGATTTTTTTCTTTATAAAAATCATTTTATTGGGGGCTCCTACAACTGTTATTACAATCCATACATTCATCCATTGTATGTCAAGCACATCTGTACATCTGTTGCCATCATTATTCTCAAACATTTACCTTCTCCTTAAGTCCTTGTTATTCCTCATTTTTTCTCCTCCACTTCCCCTTCCCCTATGATCCCTTGATAATTTATGAATTATTATTTTAACATATCATACACGGTTCAATGCCTCCCTTCACCACTTCCCTGTCGTCCATACCTCATGGAGGAGGTAATATGTAGATCCTTATCATTGGTTCCCCCTTTTTATCCCACCTTCCCTCCACCATCCCTATATCACCACTCTCACCACTGAAGGGATCTATCTGTCCAGGACCCCACATGTTTTTGGTTCCTATTTGTACCAGTGTCTCGTTGGATTTGTATGGTAAAATTGGGATCATGATAGTGGTGGGGAGGAAGCATTTAAGAACTGGAGGAAAGTTGCATGTTTCATCAGTGCTACACTATACCCTGACTGGCTCATCTTCTCCTTGTGACTCTTCTGTAAGGGGATGTCAGATGGGCTTTGGGTCTCTAATCTGTGCTCCCCCTCATGTATAGTGACATAATTGTTAGTCCTTGAATGCTTGATATCTCTTCGACACCTCATGGTCACACAGGCTGCTGTGCTTCTTCCATGTGGGCTTTGATGCTTCTGAGCTAGATGGCCATTTGTTTACTTTCAAGCCTGTCAGCCCCAGATGCACCATCAGCTTTCTTCACCAGTTTTTTTTTCTTCACCAGTTTTGCTTATTACACATTTGTCTTCAGCTATTGAGTTGGGAAGGTGAGCGTCATGGAATGCCAATTTAATAGAACAAGGTGTTCTTGCATTGAGGAAGTTCTTGAGGGGAGGTCCAATGTCCACCTGCTGCCGTAATATTAGCCCTATAAGTATATGCACATAAATCTAGTTCCCCATCATCATATGTAAATATATTTACCTATGAATAATGTTTGATCTTGATTGCTGCTTTTCCCCTGGATGATGACTACAGACTCAAGCAAAAAGAAACCTTCTGTTTATCATGATGTTGCTTGATTGGTCCATTATCAGGATTTTGGTTTTCTTTATGTTGAGATACAAGCCACACAGTTTGGGAAATATTAATTACTCTAACAAGCATTGCAAGGAGTTTTGATGGGTAGTGGCTATGCATTGAGCTGTTACATGCAAGGTCGGTCATTCAAAGCCAAGAACTGTTTGAGGGAGAAAGCCGAAGCTTTCTACTTGCATAAAGAGCCACAGTGTCAGAAACGCACAGAGGCAGTTCCACCCTATCTTATAGAGGCGCTATGAGTGGGCATCAACACGATGGCAGTGTGTTTTGAGTTTTGAACAAGCACTGCTGAGTGACTGCTTTGTAACACAGTGTCCCTGGCTCTCTGGAAGACATAATGGTTTGCATTCTTGAGAAGCTTATACATGAGTTGAAGAGATAAGCTCTATAAACACATGGTCAAAAGAGAATACATTATGAAACATGAGATACAGTTGGGATACGCGCTTGAAGTATTAAGGGAACTGGGGAGAGTAAGAGGTGGGAGAAGGGAGTGGTGAGAAAATAATGTCACAGACAAGGGAACAACTGGGGAATTAAAGCTAACAACAAGGAAGATGCAAAAATCTTGGGGGTGTTGGCGCAAAAGCAATTTAACTGACAGGCAGAAGAAGGAAGGGCATGATGGTGGGAAAAGAGGATGGTTAACGAAAAGCAGAAGAAAATATCTAGGAAGCAAAGCTATGACTAGAGGTATAAACAGGTGAATACATATGTGAATATACTAATTCATACAAATAGAGGACTTGTACAGATATTGGTACACATATTTACATGACAATACCTTGAGGTAGTGCACTGCCATTGGGCCTCTGCTCAAGCCCTCCCTCAATGTGAGAACACTTTTCTCTGTGTTCTGGCATTCTGTGATACTCACCCTCCCAGCACAATCGCTGAAGACAAAATAGAAGGAGTATGACCAAATATGGTGTAGATGGTTGATGGTGCCCGGCTATCAAAAGATATAGCACCGGGGATCTTAAGGCTTGATGTTAAACAAACAACCATTTAGCAGAGAAGCAACAAATTGACACAGAAGAAGCTCACCAGCAGCCTGTGTTATCATGAGGTATAAACTGTATAAGGAAGGAGGCATCAGAAGACCATAAACAAACATATAGTTGAGAACAAGAGGGGTCAGAGAAGAGAACCAGAATTCATCTGTACACAATGGGACATTCCCTCACAAAGGGTCATGGGAAAAGGTGCGTCAACCAAGGCAAATTATAACACACAATATTTCTTGGTTTCTTTAAGGCTTCTCACCTCCTATTATCATGACCCCAGTGCTGCCTTCCACTTCAGACTAGACTGGAGTTTGAGAGTTCATGACACATAGAATCCAGGTCAGATAATTCCGTCAGGAACAGAAATGGGAGTAGCAATACCAGGAGGGTAAGGGAAAGAGGGTAGAGGAGAGGAAGAAGGAGAAACAGATCACAATGATGGACACATAACTATCCTCCCTCCCCCATCCCAGCAAGGGGGATAAACAACAGCAATGAGGGGGGAAGGGAGACAGTGCAAGGTATGAAACTAATAATCATTTATAATTTATTAAGAGGTCACATGGTGGGGGAGTGGGAGAGGGAGGGGGGAAAAAGAGGAACTGATACCAAAGGCTCAAATAGAAAGTAAATGTTTAGAAAATGATGGCACCATATGTCCAAATATGCTTGATACCTTTGATGTATGGATTGTTAAAAGAGATGAAAAAGCACCTAATAAGCTAATCTTAAAAAAATAAAAAGTATTTATGGGAGTGATTTCTTATGACACAAGTTATCATGATAAATAGCAAGAAAGAAGGGACTATGTGAATGACTATTAAAGGCTGTTTAACTTAATACGCACAAAAAATGACAGGGATTTTAGTGAAACAGCCAAATAAAATCAAATATAATGAAAACACATCATAACCAAATTATACTTATTACATCTAATAGGCTTCCTCAAGGAAGGCCTAATATGAAACAGGTTTTTATTATATGCCTTTAAAATGAGCTGATCTCCTCTAAGATCTTAATCATTAAAACACTTCCCAAACTTTGGAGTGTGAATGACATTTGCAAGCAATAACTCTGCAAGCTGTATTTCACAGAATGCATCTGCAACTGTATGCCATAAAAAAGGATTGTTCATTTTATCTTATTAGAAGCTTCCTGGTCTTCGTGGCTACGCTCATCTGGCCCCCACATCAGGCTCGAGTCATGCAGATTGGAGTTGACTCTCAATTACACCAAGTCTTCCTCCAAAGATGACAGTCCAAATACAGTAGAGATAAAATACATCAAGGTTTAAAATAGGCCCGTTCAGCCCCACTGCCGCTTCATCATGAAATGATATAATTCACTGATGCCTCTGCCTAGCCTAACATATGTTCTATTCACAGCCCGCATCACTCTTCATTTGTAATTATTTCCTTTTTTCCCCCCTTTTACCCCATCTTGTAATACTTTGCTTGGTTGAAGACAAATACTGAGAAGCAAAGAGTATTATCGTCTGATGACCTGTTCCAGGGTGTTAAACCCCTGTCAAGGTTTGATTTTAACATAGGGTATTGATGACAGTACATCAATTCAGGCATCATGTCCTGAATTAGACTATATTAATTATCACTTGAGTGCAATATGCATGAAAATGCTGTTTCATTGACTAAAAGGATCTGACTGAATAAAAATCTATTTCTCATCTGGTTGCTTATGGATAAAGACATTTTTTTTTCTCTTTGCCTCAGATTGTCCTTTATTAAATATGATTTTTATAAGATTGTATGAATAAATTGTCTTACCCCACAACAGATCTGGATAGTTTTAAACAAAGAAAATTTAATGGGTTGTCTACTCTTGGCACATCTCTAACAACATATTTCCAGCTAATGGTTTAGGCAGATTATTTATAACAATACTGCCAAAAAGACCCCCAAAGTTCTTATTTTCAGCATTTATGAGAAAAAGATATTTTCAAAATTGTTGCCTTCTTCCTTGAATGGAAATGAAAGCTATAACTTATAATTATCTTCAGGTGATGGAACGGCAACAAGCTCTGTCAAGTAGCAAATTTGATTTTTAAATAAAACTAATATTATTCATAACTTTTGAAAAGAAAATACTCATGTGAAGGCTTCAACACTAGACAAAGTTAAACTCACTGACAGATTCAACTATAAACAATTACATATTTAAATATTTGTAAGATAGTCAAATGGATAAAGAAAGGAATATTATGAAGGGTCAACTTTGCCGAACAAAATCTCTTCCCACTTAGTTTTCACAGAACTATCACTGGAGGTTGAGCCAGGAATTTTCAAAGTTTTTAAAAATTATAACAACATTTTTTAAAACTAACACATAACTATCGATGTAAAATATGAATTTAGGAGTTTTAGAACTAAATATCACTCTAAATAAAATCTTCATGTACTAGTCAATAAGTCCATATATGGGGAATGATTTTAAATTACAATCTAAAAGCAAACACCCCCTCTTAAAATAGTTCAAAGTATTTTCATATTTCTAGTTTTTTGATTTAATTCTACATAGGATCTTAGAATCCCCTAAAAATAGCCTTTCAATAAGATTAACTCAAGAAATCAAGTAAAGTGGGAGACATTATAAATCACAAGTAGATATTTATTTACAAACATAATTTAGGGTCCTATAAATTAGATATTTAACTTGGCGGGTTGAAAGAGTTATCACAAATACCACAACTCGTGTATCTCTATTATCTTTTTTGCTGGATATCACTACATTGCACATGTCTAAAATCCTAACAGCAGTTAAGTGGGTTTTAGCAAAGAGATCTGGTTACTCAGTGGGAGGCTGATGGTTTGAGCTCATGCAGTCACTCCATTGGCGAAATACCTGGTGATTGGCTTCTTTAAAGATCATGTCCACTAAGACTCTGGGAGAGTTTCACCCTGCCAACAGCTGTAATGGGACAATGCATTGAGCTTCTAAATTGTAAGCTCAGTAGTTCAAATCCACCAGCTGCTCCATGGGAACAGATGAGTCTTTCTATTATCAAAAAAATTTGTAGTCTCCAAAACTCCCGAGGCAATTCTACCCTGTTCTGTGGGGTCACTGTGGGTCAGAATCAATGCGAACGCTGTGAGTTTGGTTTGGGCTTGAATAACAACAGAAGGAGGTGGGGAAGCTGCGATAATTTCCCTATTGTGACATTTCCGGTCCCCTTATCTAACTTGACCCTGGTAAGTGGGTGTGCCCACAGACCTGAGGCACCAAGAGAGGCAAAGGTACAAAGAGAACCAGTGTAAAGGTGAGTCCTAAGTATCATCATGATTTTGGAAAGCAATTTATTTCAAACAATATTTGTAATAACAAAATACTACAATTGGAATTAGATAATGTTCAGAAAATCAAGTCCGGCTGTTAGCCATTTGTCTGGCTCAGATGACATTGAATAGATTTCATTTTTTCACCTTAAGTTACAAATTGCTAAATCTAAATGAAAATCTATAGCTTGGAAAGATATCTCAATATACTTAAGGGGGGATACTTGGTGTGGGAAAATCAGTTCTTGGCTAGAAATAAAAATCCTTCTACAATCCTGGTTTTGCTACTTATCAGTTCCATGAAATGGAACAAGTCATTTTGTGAAACTAAAAGATACATAAATAAATGTCTCCCTCTTTCCTTGCCAAATGAGTTTATTGCAGGGATTAAAGGACTCTTGTCAGAAAATGCGGTCCAGATGATAAGATATTACATATTTGCAGGGCAGTGTTGTTCCTGATTTCCGCTTAGTAATTGAGACAACAATGGAAGGATAACTGGTGTTAAATAGAGGAGGTACTGGAAGATAATGATCTGGTGGAGAAGAGTTTCTTAATAAAAAACGTTGGTCCAGGGGATGTTCACTGGCACAGATAGGAGTGGGAAACTTATGGAATCCAGGACAGATGATCCCGTCAGGACCAGTGATGAGAGTGGCAATACTGCGAGGGTGGAGGGAAGGTGGGGTAGAAAGGGGGAACCGATTGTAAGACTCTACATATAACCTTCTCCCTGGGGTATGGACAACGGGTAGTGGGTGAAGGGAGACATTGGAAGTCTTAGATATGACAACATAATAATAATTTATAAATTATTAAGGAGGGGGGTAGGTGGGGAGGGAAAGGAAAAATGAGGAGCCAATGCCAAGGGTTTAGAAAGAAAGTAGATGTTATCAGGATGATGGGGGCAGTGGATGTATAGATATGCTTGACACACAATGGACTTATGTATGGATTGTGATCGGAGTTGTATGAGGCCCCAATAAAAGGATTAATTAAAAAAAGGTTGGTAGATGTGAAAACTTGTTGAATCTTATTTAACTGTATATTATTTTCTCCTCCACAGTTTTACAGAGCATCAATCTTTATAGAATGCCTTTTAAACTCCTTAAATAATTCCTTTTTTGGTTCACCCTTTGCTTTCTGCTTGGCCAGACAGAACTCAAAATGGGCCACTGAAACATTTGTCCCAACAGTAAACACATAGACTCACACACAAAGTTGGCCTCAAAGGAGAGAAATGTTCCATGTTAAAATAGGTTCACTTAAAAATAATTATAAATGATTATTAAATGGATCACTAAAAATTTAAAACACAATGTTGTTGTAGATAGGTGCTGGTGAGTTAGTTCCAATTCATAGGCATCCTTTGTGCAACACATTAAAACACTGCTTAGCCCTGCACCATCCTCCTAGCTGGTCCTATGTGGTAGCCACTGGGTCAGTGCCTCTCATTCAAGGTATTCCTCTTGTTTGCTGACTTTCTACTAAATGTACTGTCCTTCTCCAGGCACTTGCCCTGCCTGATGACAGGTCCAAAGTACATAAGACAATGTCTTACTACATTTACTTCAGATGCAAAGTCTAGCTATACTTCTTCCAACAGAGATTTGTTATGCTTTCTAGAAGTCCATCATATGTTTAATATTCTTTGCCCACTTCATAGTTGAAAGGCATCAATTTCCTACTTCTCATTCATTGTTCAGCTTCCATTGGCATAAGTCACAACTGAAAATGCAATCATGGGTTCAAGCACATGCTGGTCTTTGAAGTGATATCTTTGCATTTGAACACTTTAAAGAGATCTTTGGCAGCAGATCTACTCAATGAAGTATGTTTCTTGACCACTGTTTTCATGGGCACTGGTTGTAGATCGAAGCAAAGTAAAATCATTGACAACTTCAACCTTTTTCCTATCAAGATGTTGTCACTTAGTCCAGTTGTGAGGGTTTTTTTTTAAGATTTATGTTGTGGTATTATATATATTGAAGGCTGTAGTCTTTCATCTTCATCTGCAAGTACTCCTAGATATCAAGTCCTCTTCACTCTCAGCAACACTGTCATGTTGCAATCACTAATAATCACCAGGGTACCTTGATGGCTTTCATGTTCAATTTCAGACTGCAGAAGTTCCATTTTCTTATGTTTGGCTTTAGTGGTTGGTGTATAAAATGGAATAAGTTGTATTAACTCACTTTTTATGTATATGGGTATTATTCTATCATTGACAATGTTGTACTTCAGCATAGATCTTGAAATGTCATTCCTCTTCAATATATCATTCCAGCATAGTAGACTGTGGTAGTTAGGGATTATGTCAACTAGTCACGCATGGCTACGGGTTGGGTCAAATCTGTCAGTCAAGTTCCCAGCCTGATGAAACCTATCTCATATGCTTTTTGTATAAGAGTGAGACAGGCTCTCTCTCTCTCTCTCTCTCTCTCTCTCTCTCTCTCTCTCTCTCTCTCTCTCTCTCTCTCCACCACCATAAGAGCTATCAATGCCCTGCGAGGTTTCCGCCGACTTTGTATCCATGTGGCTGTGCACTCACCAGCTAGTGAGTGATCTTTCTGCTTCATCACGCTATGTCATCAGCATGTGCTTATATAAGTCTGGTTATATAAGACTTGTGGAGTAGCATAGAACTTCTAGATTTGAGTTTGACTGGGTTGAGATACCTCCTTGATATAGAATTACTTCTTGATATAAAGTTCTTTCTCACACATATATGCGTGATTTGTACCTTTAGCCAACACAGCCTAATACATACACCATATATGTGTTAGTATTGTATAGGTATCACAAGACAATGGGTGGTCCATAGAGTCTTCAAAGATAAGAAAATGAAAATACAGTCATTATTCTGTAATTAGTAATATAATTTTCTTTCTTCAGAAGTCCAAACTTTCACACACCGAGGAATAACTTTAATTTGCCTGCTAACACTTCATATCAACAACAAATTTTCTAAAAACATACCTTAATTTAGGCTTAGTTTAAATAAAATACCTTAACTTTTTACTCCTCTTAAGCAAATCCCAATTTCAATACACGAACCTAGAAAATCTCACCATTACAATTGTTATAATAGCAAAATACTCTTTGCTTTAACAATAAGTAAGTAGAATTGAAGCTTTTGTGTAACTTTTTAAACTTTAAGATAACAAAGTTTTGCCTTTACTCCTTTATATTAATAAAATGGTTATTCTTTCCAATTCACATACACAAGTCTAAAGACTTATAGTTAACTTATGAAATCAACATGTCATCTGATTCTCACTATTACACACACACATGCAAATAAAACCCACCCCCAATTTCCTTTAGGGATATAATAATGAAAAAATCTTATTGCTTCTAGTTTTAAAAAAAAGTCCATCATCTAGCTATGATACCATCAGAATGCAGTGTTTCACAGCCACTACAATGTAGGATTGACATATGACATTTTAAAATGTCAGAAACCTTCCCCCAGTTTTTACAGCCTATTCCCCAGTAGGGTTTCACAATGTGAAACGAACTCAAGGCAACTGTGTGCTCATTAGCTCTGCCACGTCTGATACTTTACATCGATTGACAATGAGTCACTGTGATATCACAGTGCAGGTGTAAAAAATAATAAGGCAACTGCTTGTGTAACAAAATTTCACTAACTGAAAATGTGCAATAAATATGCAAGCAGGTAGTTTTTTATTCATTGAAAATGTAGCTTGATGCATCAAAGATAAAACCCAAGAAAGGGTTTTGACATGCCAAACTAAATTAAAATTTGTTTTCATGACTATCAACAGGGAGACTCAGTAACCTATCTGTGTATGTAAAAGGTGATTATGCAAGTATCATGTATAAAAATCCAAAGATAATAAGAGATTCAGATGGTGTCAGTTGCAGAGTTAACAGCTAACTCTGCATTCCCATCTAATTTTAATAAGTGATAGAGAACATGTCACAATGCAAATTGTTATGGTTTACTTAAAACCTATTTAGCCACCTCCTGCCTTCTGGAAAAATATGAACATTACCAACCCTCCATAAACCATTTCCTAACCCATCCCTCAATGCCACAAAGAACTGAACACTTAAAAAAATTTCTAAAAGAAAAAGGTTAAAATATGAAAAAAGTAAAATAGTGATAAAATTTGAATAATGTATGCAAAGGTGGATGGTCACACAGTTGTTGTTGTTTTTTTTAACCTGCCCACAGTAGGTTTTTATATACTCTTTCCTAGTAGCCAGGATAAAAAATTAGAAAACGAGATTTATAATTTTAAATTTTATTTTCTAGAAGAGGAACTGTATCATTAATTCTCAAAGTCAATAATATATTTGTATTTACCTTGATAGACTTACCAAGACTAACAAGAATATCATTTACACTATAAAACCCCAAACACAGAAGATGATACTCTTGGTAAAGGGTTTGTTTGGTTTTGACATGCCCTTGTCCTTTAAAATTTGACAAAGTTTCTTAGGGTAATTAATTATCTAGAATTTTTCAGTATTATATCAAAATTTTATGAAAATAATCTCCATATTT
This sequence comes from Nesogale talazaci, assembly GCA_004026705.1. Lineage (NCBI taxonomy): Eukaryota > Metazoa > Chordata > Mammalia > Afrosoricida > Tenrecidae > Nesogale > Nesogale talazaci. Next base: position 6,676 of record PVJH01005713.1, on the reverse strand, counting down.
TTCATGTGGGAGGAATTTTCTTTAGAATGTTTTAATTAAAAATGAATAAAACCTTTAAATTAATATTTTATTGGGAGACCTTTTAACAATCCATAATTCAATTAGATCCAACATAATGTACAATTGCTGCCACCATCAGTTTCAACACTTTTTTTCTCCCCTTGAGCTTCTAAATATCAACTCCCCTTTGCCCTATCCAAGTCCCCAGAATCCTTATTGTCGTATTATTTGTTATTGTTTATATCTAAGATATTTAGCCATATCTTACATCATCCAATATACCCATTCACCTACAATTCTGTTACTCAGTCACTTGTGTGGAGTTATATAATCATGATTGCTATCAGCTTCTGCTAGAGCTTTTTTTTTTAATATAAAATATTTTATTTTCACAGGACATGAAGAATTCTGTGCAAGTAGGTAGGTAGGTAGTCAGGTAGGTTTAATGTTTTATTATCCTTATAACCAGTTCCTTCTCAGTAACAGTAATCTTTACTGGCTTGTTGTGAAAAACTACAGCTATATTAAAGGCCAATTATGAAAGTAAGTAAAAACAATAACTATGCCAATCTTTAAAAGCATGCACTAAAACATCACTTCTTTTCATAGTTTGCTCATATGGTTTACAGTCTTAATAATGATAAGAAAATGCAATATAAGAAATTCACCCTAGTTGTAGTTTTCAAACCTTACTAGGCATCCACATCATCCATCAGGGTGAGTATAAATACCTGTAACACACAGAATGCTTTACCAGGCATTCTTCTTGGACCTAACACAGACAGGAACCTCGGTTTGTGTAGCTATGCTTATATCCTCTATAGTTGATTATGGAAAACTTTACAAATGCTCACTACTCATACTCTGAAGACACTGATGATGAGTTTAATGATATGTTTGCTACTCACATACTATCAGGTGGATTTTCTAAGAATCTCTAGGCCAATGGTTCTCAACTTTCCTAATGCCGTGACTGCTTCATACAGTTCAACCTCAAAATTATTGTCGTTGCTACTTCATAACTGTAATTTTGCTGCTGTGATGAATCACGTGACCCCTGTGAAAGGCTCGTTTGAACCACTGGTCTAGAAAGTTTATTTTTCTGCAGTCCATTGGCTTGGCGGTTCAAATCCAGCAGCAGCAAAGCTGGGCCTCCCACTCCCACCAAAGGGCAGTGATGCTCAAGAAACAAAAACAGAAAAACAAACAAACAAAAAGAAAGTTTATTTTCCAAAATGTCAGTGATGTTCCTCCCCCAAAAAAAGAAAGAAAAGAAAATTTCCAAAAAGTAACCCTGATAATCTTTAAAGAAACTCTTCTTTTCATAAAACGAAAATGAAACATAGATATTGAGGGCCATGGATTAGGAAAGTCCATGAAATTATCTTCAAATAATACATACATATATCACCTTAATAAAGAAGGTCGACAAATGGATGCATTTAAAATTGATGTAGTGCTTGGAGAGGAATAGTAGAAAGATATTTTTGGACTTCTAAGAGAGTAAACAGATCTGTTTTAGAAGTAAGGCCAGAATGCTCTTGAGAGGCAAGGATGGCAAGACTGTTTCATGTACTTGGGACATGTGCTGTCGGGAGAGAGCAGTCCCTGGAGGACAGGATGTTTGGTAAAGTAGTGGGGCAGTGAAAGGGAAGAAGGGTCTGAAGGAGATGGACTGACACAGTGACTGCAACAATGGGCTCCAACGTAAGAACCATTGTGAGGATGCACACAACAGGGCCGTGTTCTGTCTGGCTGTACGTTGGGTCGCTGTGAGTCAGAACAGACGACTGGCACCTAATACACACCACCATCTTCATATTCACCTGGTGTGTGGCAGACTGCAGACAGTTTCCAAACTGTCCTCTTCACTTTAGTTCTGGCTTCTGTTCCTGGTCTGTAATTCGTACCTTTTCATCTAAGCCCCTTTCATTCTCTGAAATGAGAGGGGCTTATTCACTTACTTCCACTTATTATGACAGTTATTATGACGTAAAAGGTAGGTTTATTGTGCCGACCTGGCCAATAAGAACATGCGGGATTAATAAAGTCACAGTTTGATTGGAAGGAAAAGAGATAAATGGCCTTGCAAGGCCCGCCCTTCTTTCTCTTGCTCTCTGGTGACTAGACCAGAGTGTGGCTGCTTTATCTAGTTCTCTGTCTGAACTTGTGAGCTGCCTTATTTATAAGACAGCCAGCTCGTGGGTCATCACTAGAGCCTGAGGTTCCTTCAAGACGTGCTTCGCCACACTGCTGGTGTGCACATCGCTTGAGCTTGAGGCTGGTGGATCCTCTCATCTTGATTTTCTTGAGTTCAATATTTCATCGGAGCTTGATTCGCTAACCTCCTGAGCTGCTGACTGTTGGTGACCTGCCCTGCTATTTGCTGCCTGCATGGCCCTGCTTCCAACGACCCAGCAGCTCTTGTGAGTTGAAAGAATTCCAGTATATTAAGTGTTCCTTGGAAATGAGTTGACCTGAGCCCTCTGTACTGCTTTATGGACTACTGAGCATTATACACCTTTATGCTCTATCTATCTATCTATCTATTATATAATATAATTTATAATACATAATCATAAGTGTTCTGGTTTTGTTTCTCTAGGGAACCCTAATGCATGACTCAAGATTTTAAAATGTTGTTTACCCTGTCACTCTTTCCCAAAACACAGCAATCAAGAGAGCACATTCCTTCTTGTGGTGTATAAGGGTCTCTATGACTGGGTCCCAAACTATATTAACAAGCCTTGTTTTCTTCTACTCCAACCAAATGTTCTGCTCAGGTGTCTCAAAATGTCATAAACTTTTTAGCCATTGGATCTTTGCCCCATTTGCTTGGTGCCAACAATCATCTCTGTCAAACTTCACCTAATTCCAGCTCACGTTCCACATTTTCCAGGATAACTGCTCCAGCTCCAAATGAGAGATTGCCTTTTTCTGGATTCCCACAGAATCTTTCATTTGGCACTTACTACAAAATATAATACATTTTCATTATCTGAAATTTTTTTTTCTGGCAAATATGGTAATACTGAAAATACCGTCATAGTTCTCCTACCCTTTTAATCTCTGCAGTGAGTTTTGGAAATCACATTTTCAAGAAATCTTTATTGATTAGAATTACACAGTTGGTTCTTTAGTAAGACATTAGAAATAAAATGACTTGCTGTTGGAAAATTAAAAGTTATAGGATCAGAGAGCCTGGGTCTTTTTCACTGTAGATAAGCAAGAATTTAATCATTTGGGGATAGAGTAAAAGAAGACTTTATAGAGATTCTCTAAACTAAATCTTTAAGAATCACTGCAACAGACAAATTCAGGTGTCACTCATAAGAAAATGTAATTAAATTCAGGAAACATCTATCAAGTATCTGTACTAAGGGCAAGACACGATGACTTCTAGTACTGTTGGGCAATCACTTTATCACCTCTTAGGAGACAACACAGGGTTTGCATCTGTCACATTCAGAAATTCCTTTATAACTTTCATTTAAAAATTTTAAATCAGAATTTAAACACTTGAGAGTTGAAAAAAATCTTTGTAGTCTCCTCTTTCAAGGAACTTTGAATCTAGTCTAATTGTTTAAAAGATTAGGCATTTATGGTAATGGGAAAATTGTCATAAGCTAAGAATAAAGGTTGGTTACATATCTAGACTAATATATCTTACATAAAAAAGTAAAATGGCAAATATAATATTCTATTATATAAAATTTGACAACAGCTACCCATCCCATCTCACTTTTTACCTCCCACCCCACTCACACCTCATAAAATCTGCACTTCTTGATCCTACTGAGGTACAATGAAATATTTCATAGGGTGAGTTGGGTTTGAAGGTTTATGCTCTATGGGTCTATCCAGTTGATTAACTTAATTGTTTTGGGAATTTCTGTTCTACTTTCTTTTTTTAAATTTATCATTTTATTGGGCGTTCTTACATCGCTTTCCATCATACTTAATTCAATACATAGTTACATACACTGTGCCAAGCACCCCCACTTGCCTATCCTCTTTGACATTCTCCCAACATCTGCCTTTCCACTTGAGCCCTTGATATGGGGCCCCCTTCCTTTCCCCTTCAGCCTTTCCTCCCTCCCCCCCCGCAGTCCTCATTACAATCATTATTGTTTTGTCATATCTTACACTACCCAACATCTCCCCCTGCCCACTCCTCCCTACGTCTCCCCTCCAGATAGGAGACAGTTTGCAGATCCCCACAGCTGGCTTCCTTTCTCCACTACACTCTCCCTCCACCGATCCAGCAACTTCACTCCCACCACTGACCCCGAGGAGTCCATCCACCCCAAGTTCCCTCGTTTCCAGTTCCCACCTCCACCAGTGCACCTCCTCTAGTCCAGCTGGAACTGCAGGGAAGATTTGAGGCTGTGATGGTTAGAGGGAGGAAACCTTCAGGAAATAGAGAGAGGTTGTATGCTTCATTGCTACCTCACTGGTCCATCTCTCCCTTGTGACTCCCCTGTAAGGGGGTGTCCAATTGCCCAAAAGTGGGCTTTGGGTCCCCACCCTGCTCTCCCCCTCATTGTTACTGATTTGATCCTTGTTCTTTGATGCTTGATGTCTGCTCCCTTCGGCCCCTCATGATCACACAAGTTGGTACGCTTCTTCTATGTGGGCTTTGCTGTTTCTGCACTGGGTGGCCACTTGTCCACCTTCTAGCCTTTAAGATCCCAGCTACTTTATTGTTTGGGGACTGGGTGCCATCAGTTTCCTCAGCTCTGTCTGCCTCTGCACCCTTTTGTCCTCAGCGATCATGACAGGATGGTGGGCACTTAATGATATGTTTTTTGTTCTTTGATGTCTGATAGTGGTTCTTTCCACTCCTTATGGTCACACAGCCTGGTGTGTTTCTTCTATGGTAGGCCTTGTTGCACTGTTTCCTCATCCTCAGGCCTTTGAGGCCTCAGGCATTATGCCTTGAAAGCCGGGTACCATTAGCCATCTTCACCACTCTTTCTCTTGTCGCCACTTGTCCTCAGCGATCATCTCAGAAAAGTGCATAGACAGTAATATTGGTTTTTCCGTTTGATGCCTGAGGTCTGATCCTTTTGACTCCTCTCAGCCACACTGGCTGGTGTGCTTCTCCCATGTGGACTTGGGTACTTCTCAGCTGTTGGCTGTTTATCTTCAGGCTCTGAGCCTCCAGACTGTCTATCTTTTGATTTCGGGGTGCTGTTTTCTTTACCACATTCACTTATGCACAAAGGCTGACTGCAATAGGACAGGGTACACACACAGGAGATACTGAAATTGACCAATGGGATTTAATAAGGATAAAACACCTGTGTGCATCATAAGACTTTACCAAGAGGGTAACTAGGGAACCCACAGACTGGGAGAGAATTTTTAGCAATGACACAACAGACAAAGGACTTATCACAAAAATCTACAATACCCTCCTTGTCGGCAAAAAGAAGAAATCAGTTAACCCTTTGAAAAAATGGGAAAAAGAACTAAGAAGAAGTTTCACTAAGAGGGAGACCCATATGGCCAATAAACATATGAGAAAATGTTCCCGATCACTAGCCATCAGAGAAATGCAGATCAAAACAACTATGAGATACCATCTAACACCTTTGAGGTTAGCCCACAGAAAAATGAAGAGAAACAAATGCTGGAGGGGATGTGGTGAAATAGGCACACTTCTACATTGCTGTTGGTTGTGTGGATATGTACAGCCACTATGGAAAGCAGTCTGGCGATACCTAACGAAAATGGAAATTGAACCACCTTATGTCCCAGCTATCCCTCTACTGGGTATATACCCAGAAGAGGTAAGAAATAAACCACGGCCAGCGGTATGCACTCCAATGTTTATTGCAGCACAATTCACTATCGCAAAGAGTTGGAAACAATCTAAATTTCTATCGGTAGACGAGTGGATCAGCAAACTCTGGCACATGGAGTACTATGAGCACAATGGAGTACTATGAGCACAATGGAGTACTATGCTTCACTCAAAAGTACTGATGAGCACATGAAACGTCTTCTCATGGGAAGAGCTGGAGGAAATGACGCTAAACGAAGTGAGTCAAACACAAAAGGAGAAGTACAGCATGAGCTCACTGAGGTAAGTGTAACCAATATGGTAGGCATAAAAGGGAAGCCCCCTGTAATATAACAGTTGGTCAGAGATCCAGGGAAAGGGGAGGAGGTGGAACCAAACCCCGGGATGTACATGTTGCACACAGCACAGCAAGGGAAGACGAAAGGGGGAGAGAGAAAAAGGAGGCTTGAAAGTAAAAGGTTAACGGAAGGAACAGGGCACTAACTCACTTAAGGGGAGAGTACGGGTCTTGTCTCCACAGAAGCTGAAGTGGGTGTGCAGATCCCACCACGCACCACCCAACCATGAGGATGTGGTGGAAGGAGACATGAAAAGAGAGAGCTACAGGGCTGGCCATAACCAGAGACAGACTGACTCCCTCAATGGAAGTCAGTGTGGCAGAGAAAAGGTGGCGGAAAGTGACCAACACGCCACACCCACATGGAGACAGACAGTGACAAAGGACATCTTGGGAGACGCACAGCAAGGAAGCAAGGTTGTCTGAGCCCCCAAAATGGACCAAATCAAGAAGGGAGCATTCCTGGGTGGACAGTCCGGAGGAGAGAACTGATCTGAGGGTTCTTAACAGCCATGGGGGGAGAGGGGCAT
>PVJH01005712.1:0-109040 GCA_004026705.1 Nesogale talazaci | reverse complement strand
TCTTCTTGCAGCCACTTGATTTTGTCTCTTACGATTCCAGATTTGTTGGCATAAAGACAGCATCTTTCCTGTAAAGCCAAACACCTCCCTGCTCTGCAGCAAGTAAGTCTAAACCTCTTCTATTTTGTAATACTACTTCTGCTAAAGAATCTACCTGTTCTTGCAAATCTTGTGTAGTGCCTGATGAGGCCTGCATATCCGAGATTAGCTACCTAGATAACTTGGTATGTTGCCGTTCCAAAGGCCACTGCAGTACTGGTCCCTAATCTTACAAATAGGTCACCTAGTTGCACTGCCCTTTAGCTCTTCCTGCCATGTAATCACTAGCAGGGATAGGGACAGGTTCGTTTCCAGGAATAATATCTATGTCTGGAGGGAGAAAGGCTATCACACATAACTCTGTCCAAATGCTGGATAACTGGGTAAAAGCCCTATTGCTGCCACAAACAAAAACTGAACTATTAAGGGCACATAATGAGCCTGTATCATTAACAACACTAGAACAAGAAGCAAATCCCGCCACTTCTACAAAATCTCACAAGTATTGTTCAGAACTCTTCCTCTTCCTCCCTTCTTGTATTTATCCCTGTGGTTGTGGGATGTTGGCCCCTCCCCCAGCCTGTTCTCTGCCATGCCCACTTCTAGAGAGGGAGCCCATCTGACTCTAGCTGCTTCCAGCTCTGTAGCGCTCTCTTTTCTTGCATCCTTCCATGCATCCACGCTGTCCTACAGGGTGTTTTGTGGTAGGAACTGCTTGCCCACTGGGGTTTCTGTGAAGACTAGACCAGTACGCTACCCCCCCCCCAACCCCGGGGAGATTAGTGCCCTTTTCCCTCTGCTATCCTTTCCTTTTTGAACTCCCTTTTATCTCCCTATCCCCTCTACCCCCTCATCTTTCTCCCATTACTGTGTTGCATCCAACGTGTACCTCCCTGGGTTTGGTCCTCCCTCCTCCACTTAGCAAATCTTAAAACTGGTTACATTATTGCTTCCACTACCTTCTTTTTCAAAATTACCTTAGCAATGTTAGTTTATTTGCTTTTGTAATAAGGAGCAGTGGTGGGTCCATGGGTTAAACATTATGATGCTAACAAAAAAATTGTCGATTTCAATCCACTGTGGGAGAAAATGGAGACAGTCTGTGTCTGTAGAAATGCACTGCTTTGTGAGTCTCATGGAACACGTCTACTCTGTTTCATACTGTTGTTGAATCAGAATTGACCCAGCAGTGGGCATTTGGAAGTTGTTTCTACATATAAAATTGAATGGTCTTCTCTATATCTATCATAAAAGTCTTTCTTGGCTTTTGATGTGAACTATGTTAAACCTATACATTAGTTTGGGGCATTTTGACATTTTACACTGTTGTGTCTTTCAAGCCTTGAAGACAATATATCTCTTGATCTGTTTTCATCTTTGATTTCCTTCAGTAGCATTGTATAGTTTTCAGATAGACGTTTTGTACATGTTTTGTTAGATTTACACTAAGAATTTTATGTATTTTGAACTATTTCAAATGATGATGCATTTTTAAATTACTATATTCAAGGGTTCATTGCTAGAATGCAAAATGCAATCGGTGTTGGGATGTTTATAACGTATCCTGAAATCTTCATGAACTTATTTAAAAGTTCTAGGAATTTTGTTGTGTTTTGTAGGTTAATCAGGATTTTATGTGTATCTAATTATGTCATCTAGGAACAGGGAGAATTTAAGAGACACTTTTTGTTGTGAATGAGGTGAAGACAGAGAACACAACATACATTTTATATTCAATGATTTGCACACACTTTGTTTCCACTTCTCCATTGCAAACCCCTCCACGTATCATCACTTACAATGCTTTCTCACAATGTTTCTGATTTCCATTTTGCTTTCTTTCCTGCCCCCTTGGCTTTCATCTTTGGGTAAATGTTACTCTTAAATTATTAAAGGTTTGTTTGTTGTTCTGCAGGGCCCTCATCTTAGAGTTCTTCCTGTTTCTATCTGAGCAATAAACTACGTCTTTTTTATGATTTGTCTCACATTTTTCTCCTCCTCTATACAGAACCTCCTAATGGAATCTTCTCCAGGTCAACAGGTAATGGCAGCTAGGCATCATCTAGTTCTTTCTGTCTCAGGGTTGTGGATACTGGCATTTTCATGGTCCATACATCCACTTGTTTCTATACGTGTTTTGATTTTCATTACTCCAAATGGGGAGAGACCAATTGTTTCAGAGTAAATGGCTGCTTACCACTCACCAAAGTAGGATGCAGAACATTGTCTTTATGGAGCTCTGGAATGCCAGCAGACACTGGTGTCCTCTGGGACTAGTCCTTGGACCCCAGGTCCAGCAACTTGTTCCCTCAGGAGTTTGGTTATATCTAAGAAGTATTCATAACTTGCCTCCAGTTTGATGTATTACATTCATGGTACATTTAGGTCTTTGATCCATCTTAAGTTCGTTTTTGTACATGAAGTAAGACATGGGTCCTGTTTGCTCTTATGTGAATGAAAATTGAGTTTTCCCAGTACCACTGCAAAAGAAGCTTCCCCCATTTAGCATGATTGGAGAGTCTCCTGCTATTTTTAAGTGGACATCAAGATTGATTATTGTAGTTGGAAGATATATTCCTTTTGATTTCATGTCTTAAACTTGCTGAGGGTTGTTTGTAGACCATGTTATGATCTATATTGGCATATTCTTTGGCCACATGAAATTAATGTGTATTCTCTGTTGCTGGGTGGAATGTTATATTACTGTTTTCTTTGGTGGTATTGTTTGGTTCATTTATATCCTTGCCAATTCCCTTCATGGCTGCTCTATCAATTGTTAAGGGTAGGGTATTGTAATCTTCAATTAAATTTTTTCACATTTTGATAGTGTTTTAATCTTGGCAATATGAAACAAAATACACATCATTCTAATCCAATCACATTGAAATGAATAAAATCATCATAGAATTACTTATCCCAAAGTAAAGATGAAATAACTGCCCACTATTCTTATAAATTCTGGTAGATTCCAAGTTTAAAGTATTAATTTTTATTCATCATTTTATTGGGAGCTCTTATAAATGTCATCATATTCCATAATTCAGAATAGATCGAGCATGCTTGCACAATTGCTGCGACAATCAGTTTCAAAACATTGTCTTTCTTCTTGAACTCTTTGATATCAGCCTGCCTTTGTCCCCACCCTTCCCCAAGCTCCCTTATTATTATTCATATATATGTGTGTGTTTACATATATATACATTAGACATATATATTATCCATAGCTTATCCCATCCAATATATCCATTCATCTAAAATTTAGTCATTTCTCCCTTATAATGTTAAACGGTCATCATTGCTATCAGCTCCCCTTGCCTTCCCCTCCCCCCTTGCTTTCCCATAGTCTCAGGGAATCATTACTCCCATTACTGTTTCTGAAGGTCATTTATCTTAACATTCCTGCATCAAATGATCTTAGGTCTAACATACATAGGTCTAACAGTGTTAATGAGGTGAAAAATAAGCCTTAGTAGTAAGGGGAAGAAATATTAAAGAATCAGAGGATAGTTAGGTCTCACCAGTGCTATCCGGCTCCCTGAATTTCTCATCCCCACTGCACAGCACCTCTGTGAGGGACTGTCCAATTGTCTTGCAGGTAGACTCTAGGTCTCTACTTTGTCCACACTCCTTCATATCAATTTAATTGTTTGTTTTTGAACTTCCGATACCTAATCCCATTAGCACCTCATGATCACACAAGCTGGTGTACTTCTTCCATGTGAGTTTTGTTGCTTCCCTGCTAGATAGCTGCTTGTTTGACTGCAAGTCTTTAAGATCCCACAGGCTATATTTTTAAATAGGTGGGCCCCATCAGCTTTCTTCACCACATTTGCTTCTGCACCCACTTTGTCTTCAGCAGGTGCTGAGAAGGTGAGTATCATATGGTGCCACATTATAATAAACCATTCTTGTACTTAGGTGAGATTTCTGTAGAGGCCCAAAGTCCATCTGCTTCCTTGTTTTATTTACATATATGTACATAAATAAATGCACCTATTTTATGTAATTATATATTTACATATTTATATAGCTATATACCTGTGTATGCAAATTTTTGTTTCTCCTTTCTTCTTTTATCCCCCTTTCCTCCTGCCGCACTATCTTGTTTGCCCATGTTCCCCTCTCAGCAAGTCCTCTCAGACATTTCTTAACTGATCATATGTGCCCAGAAATGTTGCCCCTCCCTCACTGTCCATTTTATAACCTTTGTTCTTCCCCTTATCTGTCATTATTGGCTCATCATTCACTTCCCCCCCCCCTCCCCCCCCCCCCCCCCCCCCCCCCCCCCCCGGCCCTCACCCCCAACCATTGGTTCCATCACTGTCTCCATGAGGTTGCTTATCCTACCTGTCTTATATAGACACACACACACACACAATGGAGAAAGAACATAAAAATAGTTTCAAATCAAATTGGTAGGCGCCAGTCCATTATACTTTTAGACATTCAGTGTGGACTCCTTGTGAGTCAACCCCAACCAGATCAGGTGAGTTGCCCAGTGCTGCCCCCAAAGTCCAAAGTCTACAATTGGGATAGCTCAGGGACTTCAAAGTGTCACTCCCTTGCTGGTCTATTTCACTCTTCTCGTGCTTTGCTGCAACATGTGCATGTCAGAGTATCTGGTCCTCAGCCCAGGAATTGAGTGTTGAGGACTTTTCCCTTAAGCCCATTTTGCTGTTTGGACTTACCTCAGAGGACTCATGTTGTACTTGACCTTTTGTGCTTGACTAACTTCACTCACCATAATATCCCCCACGAGGATAATATCTTCCAAATAATATCCTCAGCTCTTTCCATGAGATGAGGTTTTTCATTACTATTTTTAAGGATGTGTATGTAGTATTCCATTGTGTGAATATACCAGAGTTTTTTTTTAATTAAATCATTTTATTGGGGGCTCCTACATCGTTTTTCACAATACATAAATAAACATACAGTGCCAGGCACCTTCACATGTCCACTGCTATTATCGATCTCCAATCATCAGCCTTTTCTCTTGAGCCCCTAGTATCAGCTTTTCCATCCATTCCCCTCTTCCCCTACTCTCTCCTTCCCACCAACCCTCACACTTTACCAATTATTATCATTCTGTCATATCTTACACTAGCTGACCTCTCCCCCAACCCCCTCCCCTGATGCCCATCCCTCAAATAGGAGCTTATGTGTATATCCTTATAGCTGGTTCCATCTCTCTACCCCACATTCTCTCCACCTCTCCAGCAGTTCCAATCTAGCCACTGGCCCAAAGGGGCTCACCCATCCTGGTTCCCCCATATCTCCAGCTCCCCTGTCTACCAGTGTGCCTTCTCCAGTCCATCCTGATTTGTAAGGCAGAGTTGGGGCCATGATGGTTGGGGGGAGGAAGGCTTCAAGAACTAGAGGAAACTTGTATGTATAATCACTGCCCAGCTGACCCTTGACTGGTCTGTCTCCTCCCCATGACTCACCTGTAAAGACATCAAAGAACAATAATCAAAATCAATGGACCAATTGACTCCCGATATCGCTGAAGACAAATGGATACAGAGGCAAGCAGAATAGAAGAAACTATGGTGCCCAGCTACCAAATGATTGAATGTCTGGAGTCTCAAAGACTTGAAGATAATCGAGTCGCCATTCAGCACAGAAACAGCAAAACCCACATGGAAGAAGCACACCAGCATGTGTGATCAAGAGGGGCCGACGGGAGCAGATATCAAGCATCAAAAAGCAAGAATCACATCATTACGAATGAGGGGGAGAGCAGGGAGGGGACCTAAGGCCCACTGGTGGGTAATTATACCAGAGTTTTTTAATCCATTCATCTCTTGTTGGAAATTTAGGCTGTTTGCAGTTTTTTACACTAGCAAACTGCACGGTGATGAACATTGGAGAGTAAATGACAGGCTGTAGTCTATTTCTTACTTATTCTGGGTATGCTCAGTAGTAGAATTCTTGGTTTGTAGGGTATCTCAATTTTCATCTCTTTTAGGTATTGCCAAATTGCTCTCCACAGTGGCTTACATATCCAAAAGATCACCAGCAGGGAACAAGAATTTCTATCTCATCACAGCCTCTATAACATTTATTGCTTTCTGTTTTTTACTTTGGGCAATCTTTATAGATATTAGGTGGTATCTCATAGTTGTTTTAATTTGCATTTCCCAGATAACTAATCATCAGGAACATGGTTTTCCTTGTGTTTGACTCTTCTGTTCAAGTCATTTGTCCACCTCTTGAGTGAGCTATTCATTTTTTTCTTGTTGTAGGCTTGGAGAATTCTGTAGATTTTAGTAATAAGCTCTTTATTTGATATGTCATTGCTGAATATCTTTTCCCAGTCTTTAGGCTCTCTTATTATTCACTTGCTGAAATCTTATGATGCACACAAGTGTTTTATGTTTAGTATGTCCCACTTATCTGTTTTATCTTCCTCTGATTGTGTATTCTTCCTTAATTCTGGTAGCCCATATAATCCCTGTGCTACAGTTCTTAGCATTGATGATCTTGATAGTTTGGGGTTTTACCTTGAGACCTATGATCCATCTTGAATTTGTTCTTGTGTGTGGAGTGAGGGAAGGATCTTGTTTCATTTTTCCGTAGGTTGATAAGCAGTCTTCCCAGCACCATTTGTTAAACAGAGCACTGATTTCCCATTTTACAAATTTGGGGGGCCATTATCAAAGATCAGTTGCCTATCTATTGCTGTTATTTCTGGATTTTCTGTTCTTATCCATTGGTCTGAATATCTGTCATTATATCTCTACCATTCTGTTTTGACAAAGAGTGGTTATATAATAAGTTCGGTAAGGCAAACCTTCTCACTTTATCCTTCCTCTTGAGGAATTCTTTGCCAATTCTGGGTTTCTTTACTTTCCATATGAAATTGATAATCAGTTTTTCCATTTTTTTTAAAAAAAGAAGGATGCTGGTATTTTGTATAAGGATTGCATTGAACTTATATAGTGTCTGGTAGTATTGACATCCTTACAATATTGAGTCTTCCTATCCATGAACATAGAATACTCTTCCATTTGTGAAGGTCCTTGTTAGTTTCTTATAATAATGCTCTGTAGTTTTCCTCAAATAGGTCTCTCTCTCTCTCTTCCTGTTTTCGTTGGCTGGGAATATCCCTTGATCCCTTTTTCTCTAATCTCATCAGTTGTATATAGGAATCCAACTGACTTCTGTTTGTTGATCTTATATCTTGCCACTCTACCAAATTCCTCAATCACTTCTAGTACTCCTATTAGGGAATATTTGGGATCCTCAGTATATAACATCATGTCATCTTCAAAAAACCAATAATTTCATTTCTTTCTCCAGATGTATACTTTGATGTCCTTCCAGTGCCTGATATTATTAGCTAAGACCTCCAGGGTAATGTTGAATAAAAGTGGAGACAAGGGACATGCTTGTCTGGTCCCCTTTTTCAGTGGGAATGTTTTCATCTTTTGTCCGTTGATTGTAACTCTGGTTATTGGTTCTTCATATATAGCTTGAATTATATTGAGGTAATTGCCTTCCATGCCTATCTTCTTGAGTGTCTTAATTAGGAATATTGTCAAATGTTTTTCTACATCTATTGATATTATCATATGGTTCTTATCCCTTTTCTTCTCAATGTGGTTGATGTTAATGGATTTTCTGATGTTAAACCATCCCTGAATCTCTGGTATGGATCCCACTTGGTCTTGATGGATTATTCTTTGTACATACTTTTGTATTCTATTGACCAAGGTTTTGTTAAGGATTTTTGCATTGATGTTCATTAGAGATATTTGCCTGTAGTTCTCTGTTCTTGTGTGGATCCTTGCCTGGTTATGGCATCAGTGTTATACTAGCTTCAAATAATGTATTTGGGAGTTTCCCATCCTTTTCTATATTCTCGAAGAGCTTGTATAGAATTGGTGTCAGCTCTTCCCTGAGTGCTTGGTAGAAATCTGTGAAGCCATCTGGGCCAGGACTTTTTTTAGTTGATAGTTATTTAATAACCTTATCTATTTCTTCTTTTACTAAGGGTCTTTTCAAGTTTTTGACGTCCATATGAGATCATCTAGGGAGGTTGGTTTTTTTCAGGTGTTTGCTCATGTCTTTCAAGTATTTGTATTTGTTTGGGTTCAATTCTTCATAATACTGTGTCATTAGTCTTTTAATTTCCTTAGGGCCTTTTGTAATTTCCCATTTAATCCTCATCCTGGATATTGATGTATGCTCCTTCCTATTTTTTGTTAGGTTTGGCAAAGGTTTGTTGATTCTGTTATTCCTTTCAAAGCACCAGATTTTTACTATGTTGGTTTTCTCCATTATTCTTCCCCCCCCACTCATTAATCTCCACCTTGATTTTTATAATTTCTTTTATTTTGCTATTGGAAGAAGTATTCTGTTGACTGTTCCAGTTGCTGAATATTTTTTGAAAGGGTATCAACCATAAACTCTCTCCTTCTTCATCAGTGCATCCTCTGATAACTGCCCTTGCTGTTTCCTTTAGATTTTGATATGTTGTATTCTGATTCTCATTAATTTCTAGAGAAGTTATAATTTTGTCTGCAATTTGGGGCAAACCCACTCAATTTGTAGAAGTATGATATTCATCCTCCAACTGTTTGCCCTTTCTTAATTGTTGATTTCCAGCTTTATGGCAATAGTGGTCAGAAGGAAGTCTGAGTGACCTTTGTATGTTTGAATTCATTCAAGCTTGACTTGTGTACAGCATGTGGTCTATATTCAGATATGTACTTGAGAAGAATGAGAACTTTTTTGTAGTTGGGTGGAGGGCTATACATTTGTCTATCAGGTATTATTGCCTAATTGTAGAGTTTAGTTCTCTAGCTTCTTTTTTGAGCTTCTTTCCCACTGATCTGTCTTTCATGGAGAGTAGTATATTGAAATCCCCTAATATGCTTGTCAAGTCTGTGATTTCTTTTTTCATCTTTTGAAGAATATAATTTACAAATTTTATGGGTCTCTCTTTGGGCATTTTTATGTTTACTATGCTCACTGGCTCTTGGTCTACTGATCCCTTGAGCATTATATAGTGCCCATACTTATCTCTAGTTATGTCCTGCACCTTTAAATCTATTTTGTCAGAAATCAGAATTGCAACTCTTGCTTGTTTTAGACTTAGTCATTAGCTCAGTAAAATTTTTGTCATCCTTTGATCGTCAGCCTGTTTTTGTTTGTGATCTTGAGATGTGTCTCTTGCAGACAACAGTTTGATGGGTTTAGTTTCCTAATCCAGTCTGCCAGTCTTTGTCTTTTAATAAGTGAGTTCAGACCATTGACATTCAGAGTGGTTACATCCATCTTTGAATTCTTGTGTATCAGATGTTTTCGTACCTCCCTTCTTAGCTGTTTGTTGGGTATGCATGGGAGAGTTTATTCTTGCCACCTTTTCACTACTGGGTCAAAGACGTCTTGGGTATTATTTTTAGTGCACTGACTTCTGGTTAGTCTTACACTTTGTCATATTCTCATGCTTGTGCTCTGTGGATATTGGTCTTCTGTCCAAAGCAAGTTGGAAAGTATTTTTTAAGTAATTTTTGTAGTGCTTTTTAAAAATAATGTAATCTCTAAAATTTTTCTGATCTGGGAAAATTCTTAACTCCCCATCTATTTTGATGGAGAGTTTGGTGGGGTAGAGAATTCTTGGGTTAACATTATTCTTTTTCAAGTTTCAGAAAATGTTACTCTGTTCTCTCCTCTTCTATGTAGTTTCTGATGATAAGTCAGAGCCTCCTTTTATCTGATTGTCCTTATAGGTGTCTGCATTTTTTTTCCTCCAGCTGCTCTTAGGATTTTCTCCTTTTCCTGAATGTTAAATAATTTGACTTCTATATCCATTGTGTGTTCTTCCTGGGGTTTAGTCTAGCTGGTGTCTTCCATGCTTCCTGGCTGATTGTATGATTCTCCATTAAGTTGGGGAAGTTTCCTTCCAGGAAGGGCTAGGCTATTTTGACTGTTGATTTCTTCATTTATACCTTGCTGCATTATCCCAAGTATTCAAATATTGCTCCTCCTCATTGCATCACACATTCTCAGGTTTTCTTCAGCTTCTTTGATTATCTTGTTTGATTGTTTTTCGTGTTTGTTGCATTCTGCTCAACTATCTCCAAGGTTGCTGTCATGATTCTCCAACTCTTCCAAACTGTTGATAAGGTCTTTTACCATTCTCATCACTTCTATTGCCTCACCCCTTAAATTTTGTATTTCCCTTTGGAAAGTGAATTCTATCCTCTGTATTTTCTTGTCCTTCTTCAGAATCAATCATTATTGATTCCCTCATATCCCAATCACTTGAATAAGCATTCTAGAGATTCTTTTCCTGTTGGGATTCAAAGTGTGTTTCTTCTATATATGTTGCTAAGTTCAAATCCTCTTCAGATATGGCACTTTGTTTCTTTTGCTTTCTTGAACTGATTGCTGATGTGTCCAGTAGTTTTCACGGCATCTTGATGTCATAATAGGTGGAATGTTAAGGTCTGGTCAGATCCACATGTGGCTCATGAGGTGCTGCCATGTTGGTTTGGGTGACCAGGGCTGCAAGCAGCAGATGTTGGATGTGTGTGCATGAGTGCGTGTGTGCATGTGTGTGTGTGCGCGTGACCACAGGGTGAGGGCATGGCCACAGGTCTCTGGCTATAACTCAAGCTGTGCTAGTCCTGGGACACATGCCTTGGACTAGCCAGGAGAGGGGTGGGGCTGGTCATGGTTCCATGTCCTTTAGGGTACAAGTGACCTGGAACCCGTAAGCTCTGCTGACCAGATCCAAGGACCACTCAGACTCCACTTGCAATGTGGCTGTGAGGGGGGACAGGAGAGCAGGGTGCACTGCAGCCATAGATCTCTGGGAAGCTGCTGTGACCTGGCAGCAGTTGCTGTCAAGGAGCACAGAGAAAGTCCCTTTGTTGTAGACTTCTGAACAACTCAAAAATATATTTCTTGTGTGATGACCCTGAGATGAATTAGGTTACTATAGTGGGTGTCCAATTAAGGGGGCTTCCCAACATACTCTGAGGATGGAAATCTGAGCGGAGTCAGCTACATGCCTGACTTCAGGAGGCAGAGGTGCAGCCATGAACTCTTGCATGCTCCTAGGATTAGAATCAAAAAGGGCTACACACAAACTTTCTGGGTGCCAGGCAGGGGGAGGAGAAGACACCTGCTACAAACTCAACTGCATTCTCTGAGGGCAGAAATCAGAGAGG
This sequence comes from Nesogale talazaci, assembly GCA_004026705.1. NCBI lineage: Eukaryota > Metazoa > Chordata > Mammalia > Afrosoricida > Tenrecidae > Nesogale > Nesogale talazaci. Next base: position 97,815 of record PVJH01005712.1, on the reverse strand, counting down.
GGAATCTGCTAGCTCACTCTGTAGATCAGGGGAAAATGCCACCGTGAACTCTACTTCACTCTCCGTGGGTTGAAGTACATCAAGGAGGCCTGAAAGCAATCTCAGGGCACCAAAAGGCCAGACCCTGAGTCTACATTCCCAGTACTGGCTGCCTCCTCTGTTGATTGCTATATTTCACTCTTGGAGCTCGAGGGAGTGGATCCTACATCGTTGCCATTTTCCCGGAGATGAATTTTAATTATTGATATGGCTATTTCCTCTTTACTTTCTATCAGTTTTTGCTTCATGTATTTTTCAGTTCTGTTGTTTGACTCATAAGCATTTAGGATTGCTGTTAATTCTTGGTAGAATCTGGCAATTTTATTATTATATAATATCTTTCTCTGGCTATGATAATTCTTATAACGTTGGAGTCTATTTTATCTGTTATTAATACAGTTACATCTATTTTCTTCTGAAGAATGTTTGAATGATATATTTTCCACAAAATTTTCACTTAAAGCAAATTTTTGAATATAATTATATTTCAAATTTCAAATTATATTACAAATTATATTTCAAACTATATTTACAATTATATTTCAAGTGCAAATTTTTGTGGACAGCATATACTTACATCCTTCACATATATTTATATATGTCATATGTGAATATTGTTTCAGTACTGATTCATATTTATTCAAAAATACAATGTAAAATGACAATACTTACAGACATTTCCATAGAAGTGTACTGAGAAAACATTAAAGAAACCAGGATATATGGTCAGTACAAATGGCTATCATGTTGCATTGTTATTATATTGCATTGAACTACATTACTTTAAATTAGTTATCTTACATTGTATTATAGTGCATTTAGTTTAATGTCTTTTCTCATCCACTATACTGTAGACCTTTTAATGAAGAAAAAGAGCAAAACATGCAAGTATTACCTGGCACATTGTAAGCACTTAATAAATGTTACTATTTCCTTCTTTTATTTTATTGTATTTATTTATGCTTTTTACTATTTTATTCTTATCTATACTCATTCCCACCCCCAGCTACTGGATACGTTCAAAAGACATGGACAGGGACTTCAGGTTTTCACCTAATTCAGACTGAAACTTAAAAGCTTGAAAGAAGCATCTGAATTGCCATCTAACTATGTCTGCTCAACATCTGCAGCTGGATCTTACAAGAATTGTAGGTCACCTACCATAACTTTTTTGGTCAATTTGGGTGGGCCGAGGTTCTCATTACTTTGACATAAGGAGTTACAGCATAATGTAAACACCTCCATTAAGAGAAAATTTTCTCCAAGGTGTGATTAACTTCCAATATAAAGAGACACCATGAAACAGCTTGCTTGCTTTTTACAGGTGTGGAGTCTTGCTTCTGACCCGGTATCTTGACTTGAGCATGTGGCTTGCTTTATTGCCTTCTAAAGAGTCACCAGCAGCTTGACATCTTTTTAGTGTTTTTTTTTTTGAGTGGGGGCCATCACTGCCCTCTGGTGGTTGTGGGAGCTCCAAGCCTTCTGCTGCTGGCTTTGAACTGCCAAGTCAGTGGGCTGCAGTACCGTACCCAACCACTAAGCTACCGGGGCTCAGCCAGCTTGACATCTTACATGCTGACTTTTCCTCTGCTTCCAGAAGCCTGATATCTGATCTGCTTGTCTTGGATTCATCGGCTCCTCCTTAGCAATCTACTTCATTTGAGGCACACTTTCATTCTCAGAGTGATATCCTTTCTCTTCAACCCTTTATAGGGGTCTTGAGCAGCAGATTTGTCCATTGCAATATATCATTTTATTTCTTGACTGCTGTTGCTGTGTGTTAGTCTGGGTAGACTAGAGAAACAAATTCATAGGCATGTACATGGACTTAAGGGAAAGGTTTATATACAAGAGGAATGGAGCATTGAGAAAGCAGCCCAACCCAGTCCAGTTCAAAGTCATAACTCCGATATTAGCCTATATGTCCAATGACAGTCTGTAAAATCTCCTTCCGACTCATGAACTCACAGAACAGTGGGTGCAGAGTCCCGGCTCGGGCAGGGGTCCCCTCATGGCTCCTCATTTCCAGGGCTCAGAGTCCATCAGCAGTATCCATTAGCAGTAGAAACATCTCAGCGCTGGCAGGGGCCTCTCTGTGGCTTTTCCGGCTTTAGAGGTCTGGTTCCATCAGGATAAGGCCGTGTGGCTTCTCCTCCAGCATTTCTGGTTCCTCAGATGCTGCCTCAGATTGTCTTGTCAATCCAGCGACTCCCAATAACTGGGGGAAAATGGTCTCTCATTTCCACAAGGCAAATACCACGAGACTTCCCAGAATTCTCAGGAGAAAGCCATGCCCACACAGAGGCCTCATTGGCTACTCAATGGCTATCTCCAGATTGACAGGCTAGACTTCACCCCTATAACTCAATCAAGAAATTGACATAGGTACATGACCGCCACATGTTGTAAGCATTAATTGTAGATAGAACAAAATGAAGTCCATGACAATTTGTACCTTTTCTCCATTATCATAATGTTGACTATTGATCCTGCATCCTGCTATGGGGATTTTTTTTATTATGTTGAATTGAAATCCACAATGAAGACAGCAGTTTTCAATTTTCATCAGCAACAGCTTCAAGTCCTCACTTTCAGTAAGCGAGATTTTGCTATCTGCACATTGAAATTTGTTAATACACGATGTTAGGCAGAGTTCTCTGGAGAAACAGAACCAGGACACTTATGATTTTATATATATTCATGTAGCAAGAAGGAATACAACAGCAAATTAGTCCACACAGTAGTACCAAAGACTCAGTCCAGTTCCACTTTCAAGGGACAGCTGATATACTGAAGGTCCTGCTTACTCTTCCTGGCTGCTGGTCCAAGGCTAAGGAAGCACAGTCTGCCCACAGGCGAGATGAGCAGAGTTGGCCACAGGCAGGAGACCAGGTAGGGCAGAAAGAGCAGGAAGATGAGCTGTCAAGACGTAGCAGAGGCCAGTAGTGCAGCAGTGTTGAGAAGCAGGAGCCTCCAGGTGTGGCAATACACAGCCTGATGCCATGATTCACCACAATCACAGGTTGACTTGGCCCACAGGTAGCAGAAAGCAGCAAACTCAGGTAGCAGCACACTTGTCTCATCACCAGGGAGAAGGAGTAAAAAGTCCAGCCTTGAATTGCTGTTTACGTCAGTAGCCCTCCAATCAAACTGTGACCTGATTGACAGGTTAAACTCTGCCCACAGGTTCCTATGAGAGACGTGTTGGCACGAAACACATAACGATCACGTACACCTTCCGCCAATCCTGATGTCACCTTCTTCTTCATATAATCCAGTTTTTCAGATTTTTTGCTAAGCATACTGATTGAAAAGATGTAATCCTGACGATCTTAAATCATACAGTATTCTCTTGTTCTGTTTGAATGACTGACTCTTGGGCTACATACAGGTTTTGAATGAGCAGAGTGAAGTGTTCTCAAATTCTCATTTTTCAATGGTATTGATAGTGTGTTATGATTCATATAGTTGAGTACTTCTCATGTTGACAAATATAAATAATAAATAAAGTAAATATTCATCTTTCAGCCAAGATCTATCTCATGTCAGCAATGATATTTCACATCCTCTTCCCAATCACATTCAATGTACTGCTGCTCCCTGCCAGGGTTCTGCTGCAACCATTTAAAAGACCTTCAACAAATTTTACTTGCATGTGATATTATGATATTGTTTGATAATTTCTCCATTCTATCGGGTCACCTCTCTTTGGGATAGAATCCTTCAGTATTTCAACTTGAGGTGAGTTTTGCTTCAGTTATTTCACCTTTACATATTCTGAGCATCTTCCTTCTGTGCTAACTCCAGGTCTTTGCACATTTCATTATAATATTCTACTTTGTCTTTTTTACCTTTACAATTTGGTAATTTTATTTAATAGAGACTTTTATAATTTTATAGCAATACCCTTTGATTTACTCTGTACAACATCATTTGCAGTCTATGTTTATTGGACTCTGGAGGCTATATGAATCCTTTATGCTGCAGCAGTCGTATGTAATACAGACATCAAGGTAGGAAATAGGGCTGCCAGCCATAGAATTTCTCTACAATCCCAGAGCATTTATAGTCAGTTTACCCATAAATAAGATCTCTACTGGCATAGTGGTTAAAGTTCTTGGACACAAAGTGAAAGGTCAGATGTTTGAACCTATCGCCCACTCCATGGAAAAAAGTATCAAGTCTGTTTCCAGAATGTTGTACCGCCTTTGAAATCCTGAGAGGAAGTACGACTCTCTTGTATAGGATCACTCTGAGGCATCATCAATTCGATGCCATTGGTTTTTTTTTATCTATACATAGTTCTGTTCAGGAAGCCTATTATTCTTAGGTAATTTTTTTCAAACCATTTTATTAAGGACTAACCCTGGCATCATACCATTCCATAGTTTAATCACATCAAGCAATATTGTATCATTTCTATCATGATCAGTTTCACAATGTTTTCTTCCTTCCTGAACTCCTTGATATCAGCTCCCCTTACCTCCTGACTTCTCCTAACTTAACCCCCTGAACCTTTATTCTAGTTATTGTCTCTATGGGTTTATCAATCCTAGCTTTCATGTACCCCCAAACATAGAAAAACTCATAACAAATATTCAAGAAGGCTACCCCCCAATGATAAAATACATCAGAGATAAAGCTCAATATGAAAAAAACAAAAACTCAGAAAATACGGAAAATCAGATCAAAACCAAAGTGTATCAGAGGGGAGATCAAGTAGCAAGGTTTTAACCATTCAATTTGGGTTTATAATTTTAATATACTACACTTAGTCCTAGTTCCAATCTAGGAAGAATTTGTTCTAATGACATGGTCCTGCTCAAAACTCATCCTCCTGAAGAAAACACAGAAGATAAAGGTGTGATAGCAAAATGAAGAAATTTGATAGTGCCAGGCTATCTGAACAGTGTCTGGGGTCTTAACGGCTTGTTTCATAAAGGCAATAATTTAAGTGGGACATCAAATAAGTTCACACGAAAGAAGCACACCAGCATCTGTGATGCCTATTATATGACGTCATTTGAATCTCAAGGAGGGAAAAGTATCAGAGTGTAAATTGTGAGGTCCTGGTTTGCAGAAAGCTATGGATGAAAGTCAAAAGATATTTGTGGAGTCTACACAAGAAATAAGACTATGGTGGTTTTCCTCTAAACATAATTGAGGGATGGGAATAAATTGGTCACTTTTTATGAGTTGCATTTTGAAATTTTCTGTTCAGATCTTTTACTATGTCATATCTTCCATTTACTTTAGCTACTCCATGTTCAAGAGCAAGCTTCAGTCTTCTGACATTCACTTTGACCTTTTCCCTTTTTTATGGTCTTTTACTTTTTCATGTATGATGTTCTTCAATTCACCAGGACTTCTGTCATTTGTATTCAACGCATCAAATGTGGTCTTAAGATGGTCTCCCAAAACAGGATATGCATGAATTTGTTTATTTTAAATCATTTTATTGGGGACTCGTACATCGCTTTTCGCAATGTCTAAATACATACACTGTGCCAAGCACCTTCACGAGCCTGCTGCCACCATCATTGTCCAAACATCCACTTTTCCACTTGAGCCCTTGACATCAGCTTCTCATTCTTTCCACTCAGTCCTTGCTCAACCCTCCCCCACCAACCCTCGATATTTTATAAATTATTATTTTGTTATACCTTACACTGCCCAATATCTCCCCTCACCCACTCCTCCTATGTCTGTCCTCCCGGAAGGAGATTATGTGTAGATCCTTGTAGTTGATTCCCTCTCCCTACATCACCTTCCCTCCACCCATCTGGTAGCTCCACTCTCACTACTGGCCCCAAGGGGTTCATCTCTCCTGGATTTCCCATATTTCCGGTTCCCATCTCTGCCAGTGTACCTCCTCCAGTCCAGCCGTATTTTAAGGTAGAATTGGGACCATGATAGTTGCGAGGAGGAAGCCTTCAGGAGCTAGAGGAAAGTTGTATGCTTCATCGCCACCTCACTGCACCTTGACTGGCCTGTCTCTTCCCTGTGACAGGCCAATTGTCCTGTAAGGGGTGTCTAATTGTCCCCAAGTGGACCTTGGGTCCCCACCTTGCTCTCCCCCTCATTTGTAGTGATGTGATTCTTGTTCTTTGATGCTTGATATCAACCCCTTGTGATCACACAGGCTGGTGTGATTCTTCCATGTGGACTTTGCTGCTTCTGCGCTAGATGGCCACTTGCTCACCTTCAAGGCTTTAAGATCCCAGATACTTTATCATTTGGTGGCTGGGCACCATTGACTTCCTCTGCTCTGTCTGCCTATGCACCCTTTTGTCTTAAGCAATCATGTCAGGAGGGTGGGCACATAATGATGTGATTTTTGTTCTTTGATGCCTGATACCTAATTCTTTCCACACCTCTCGGTAGCACAAGCTGGTGTGCTTCTTCTATGGTGGGTTTTGTTGCTCCTGGGTTATAGGACCATTTGGTCACCTAAAAACTTTAAGACCTCATATGCTATATCTTTTGATGGCTGGGTACCATCAGCTATCTTCTCCACTCTTGTTCATACCCCCACATGTCCTCAGTGATCATCTCAGGAAGGTGTGCACACAGTGATACAGTTTTTTTTATGTTTGATGCCTGAGGCCTGATCCTTATGCCACTTCTTCCATGTGGGCTTGGATACTTCTCAGCTAGATAGCCATTTATTTGTTTACAGCACAGTAAGGGAGAAGGGCGAAGCAGGGAGGGAGAAAGAGGGGGTTTGAAAGTAAAAGAATAATGGAGGGAGCAGGGCACTAACCCACCCAGGTGTAGAGTACGAGTCTTATTTCCACAGAAGCTGGAGTGGACGTGCAGATCCTACCATGAAGCACCCAACCATGAGGACAGTGAGAACACATGGAAAGAAACATGAAAAGAGTGTGCTACAGGGCTGGCCACAACCAGAGCCAGACTGACTCCCACCCTGAAAATGGGTGTGGCAAAGAACAGGGTGGGGGAGGGGCCAGAACACCACATCCACATGGAGACAGATGGACACTGAGGAAGAGAAAGAGTTGGTCCAGTCCCCACACCGGTCTGATCCCTGTCCACAATGACCAGAGGATCACTCCTCTGACAGGACCTAATGGGTCACAGGGGGGACTGGGCAGACATAACAGGACTTGTCATACTCTCTCCCTATGGAAGCAGACAGTGAAAGAGGACATTTTGGGGGTCACATGGTGGGGAATCAGTGCGGTCTGAGCCCCCCAAATGGACCCAATCAAGAAGGGAACACTCCTGGTGGCAGACTCGGGAGGAGAGAATAACTGGATCTATGGATCCTGGGGGAATCTGGGGAGAGGGGAGAGGAAGGGGGCATGGACAGGCTCAGGGGCGGGGGCAACAACAAGTGGTCCACAATCGGGTGGTGAGGAGGGAATGGAAGACCTGGTAGGGCCAAAGTAAGTGTAATGTAACAGACAGGAAGTACTGAAACGCAAATGAAGGCCGAGCATGACAGTGTGACCGGAGGAAGGCAGAAGGAAATGGAAGAAGGAACTGGAAGTTAAAGGGCACTTGCTGAGGTCTGAACACAGGCATGTACATATAACTATAATGATCTAATCCAGGTACATATATTTATAAGTTTAGTACTAAGGCAGTACCTGAACCTTGGGCCCCACCAAGGCACTCCCTCTATGAATCTGGTATTCCATGATACTCACTGGCCCAATATTATCACTGAAGTCAAACAGGTGCATAAGCAAATGTGGTGAAGAAAATCAACAGCGCCCAGCTATCAAAGGATTTAGTGTTTGGGGCTCAAAGCCTAAAGATAAACAAACGGCCATCTACCTGAGAAGTATTCAAGTTTGTATTTTGACACTTGTAGATTTGTTTTACCTTTCTTCAGCTTCAGCCTCTTCTGGAAGATGAGCAATTAACAGTCTCTTCCACAGTTGGCCTTTGGCCTCATTTTGGCTGTAAATATTGAACTTCCCCTTTATCCCTTCCCCATAGTATAGTCAAATTGATTCTTGTCTGTGTCATCTAGAAAATACACCATGTATAGCTGCTGACTATGCTGTTGAAAATTGGTGTTTGTGATTAAGAAGCTATTGGTCTTGCAAAATTCTTTCATATTATTTTCATCTTCATTTCTATCAGCAATGCCATATTTTCCAACTACAGATCCTCCCTCTTTTTTCCACCTGTCACATTCCAATCTCTAGTAATTATCACTGAATCTTGATTGTATATTTAATTTCAGACTGAAGATGTCTGCAACATTCTTTGATTTTTTTCATCCCTAACTTCAGTGATTTTTGTGTAAATTTAAATAATAGTTGTCTCATGGGTCTTCCCCTGAGGCACTGATAGCATCTCATCAATGTTATCCTATTCAGCGTCGTACTTCAAGATAGATCTTGAAATGTTCTTTTTAATGATGTACAAAATGCCACTCTTCTTGGATCGTTCAATTCTGGCATAATAAACCATAGATTATCTAATTCTAAATGGCCACTACCAGTCCGTTTCAGTTCACTAATGCTTAGGATATCAGTCCTTATGTTTTCCGTTTCATTTTTGATGCTTTTCAATGTAGCATGTATGAGGACAATGTTCCCCTGCTATTTAGAAGGTTTTCAGGAGCTAATTCCTCAAAAGTGGACTGTTTCTTCCTTCATCTTCATTTGTCCTTTTTCTGGCATCTCTGCTGAACCCATAAATGACTCTGTTTGTAATTGAAATACCGATAGCATAGCTTACAACATCACAACAAGATGTAAGTCAATAAATATGACAAAGCGATTGACAGACGGTGGAAGTATGGCCCCTACAGAAACAATTTCTAAAGTGTGATCTGAGGAAGGTCAGCAGATGCTTAGTCAAAATGAGGAATTCATGGGGGAATAAGTTTCAGTGATGCTGTTTACCACACCGTGCTCTTAGACAGTCACTATGCACACTGAAGGCTTTTTAAAGTTCTACAGTGAAAAACTATTTAATTTTAACTTCCTTTTCCTACCCCTACCCCTCCTCCTGTCCTTCATATTCTCTTTAAACTTTACACGCGAAACTGCTTGTAAGAGAAGTAATTCTAAAAGTCCCATGATCATGGGATCAATATTAAACACAGAGGGGGGTGAGAAGTAGAATGTCAGAATGTTTGATCTTAACTTGACTAAGGTAAAGGGCAGATAAGGAGGCGGTGAAATATTTAAGAAATTTTATACTTTAAGAGACTAAAAACAAGACAGAAATGATAAATTTACAGAGATTATTGGTAGGAGAGAAATTAGATTTTTGCCCCTGTAAAAACTTACAGCCTTGGAAGTCATGCATAGGGTCACTGCATTGAGTCAGAGCTGACTAAATGGCAATAGATGCTGTTTGTTTTTTGAGGCAATTGATACTTTTTACATAAAATCATGATTACACTACTCAAATACAGTAGATTATTTTTTGCAATAATTTGAGCTATGTCCCAGCAGAAAATACATGGCATATTTCAACTAGGATATTTGAAGAGAGTTTCATGAAAACACTATTTATAAAGCTGTGGACACAGTATAGATTAGCCATAAAGGATAAAGCTATGAGGAAGTGCAAAAATAACCCAAAAAACCCCAGAAAAAGTACACATTTTCCCCCCATGAGGCGAGCTTTCAGCAACTCACTCTGAGTTGGTGTATCAAGTGGCATCACCTGGAAAGGTTCTCTCTGGCCACAGTGAATTTTTTCATTAAAGTAATTCACTAGAACTTCATTTTCTTGTGGTGGCCAATTTAAGAGTGCAGCGCGTGGCTGTGGAATTTTGTTTTCAACTTGCAAAAAATGCCACAGAACTTGTTGTGATGATGAACCTAGCTTACAAGGACAGCATTAAAGGAAAAATTCAAGTATATGAGTATTTTTCTCATTTTAAAAAAGGTGAAACGTCGATTGATGACAAACCTTGTTTTGAAAATCTTTCAACTTCCCAAATGGTCACAAATGTCAACTCTTTGTGCATTTGGAGTTTATTCCACCAGGTTAAACTGTTAGTCAAGCTTTCTATTTAGTGGTTCTGCAAAGATAGCCTAACAGTGTGTGACAAAAGAGGTCTGATTTTTGGTAGACAGGGACCGGTTTTGCCACCGCAACCATGCACCTTCTCATGCAGCCATCTCAATGTGCCAGTTTTTAGCAAAAAGCAGCATGCCTCTCTTTTCCCCCACGCGCTTTACTCACCTGACCTCATTTCATGTGACTTCTTTTTGTTTCTGCGAATGAAGGTGGGCATGACAGGACAGTGATTTGAAGAAGTAGAAGAGGTGAAGAAAAAAATAAGGGAGGCCAAGGTACTGCTAGCCATCCAAACGTAGGAGTTTGAAAATGTCTCCAAGAATGGGATCACAGACCTTACAAATGTATTAAGTGCAATGGAGAGTATAGCTTTTGGGGAAAATAACTCTGCTTTGGGGGAGTATACCCCTGTATATCTTAGAGCTATAAAAACAGGGGAAGAGGCACTGCCACCCCTAGACCAGCAGGTGTGAAGGGAAGGAGAAGTTACCAGAGCCCAGAATGAGTGTCATACACACAGAGTTGCTTTGAGAAGGGCAGTGACCTTATGGAAACAGTCAGCCTTGGGAGACCAGAAGTGAAGGAAGCAGTCAATCTGTTTCCAGATCTTCCTCTTCTTTCTAGGTGCTTCCCAGACTCTTCTTGAGTGATCTCACAGTAGTCAACCTTCAGGGCAGATAGAAACTTCGGGCAATGTAGATATGGCAAAAGGCAAAAAGAAAACATGTGACACTTGCTTCAAAGTGGACAGAACTGGAAAATGGCAAAAGAAATTTTAATGCTACCCTTCCCTCAATAGCTACTGCGTTTATGATTCATCTAACACTTTGAGGAGAAGCACATACTATGCCAAGGTGTTGAGGCATGATGAAGACAAGTAAGACAGAGACACAGCTCTCAGGAAATGTACCTTCTTTCATTTAAAAATGCAGGCAAGACATACATGCAAAGTAGTGATAAACAGAGCGAAAAATTAGCAAATAATTAAAACAGAATTGATGCAGGAAGAGGTGCTGAGAGAATGTGCAAACTCAGTGCTAAGGGTTTTTAGAGGCTTACACTTGACCTTCAATGCTCGCATATGTAAATGTCAGCTAATTTAACCTGGCTGGCATGAATTCAAATTGGAAGAATTTAAAATATACCTGAAATGGGATGTTAATCAATCACCAGTAATAGCCTGTAATTAAAATTTTAGTTACTAATTTGTAACATTTGAGAATTGTAGTATGTACATTAACCCATGAATGCATTTTTATGAAAAATTATCCAACATTTGGTATTTATTTTCTAATATTCTTAAGTGTTCTTCAAGTATTTGTTTTGATAGAGCAAATCTGAAACAAAAATTCACTTTAGCCTAACCATATTCTCTCAGGTTTTGTATCCATGTTCCAGACCTAGGCTCCCTGCCCCCAAAGGACTGTATACCACTTTGGGCCTGGGTGGTAGAATTCGTGGCCCTCTACTGCGGTTTACAAATATAATTCTGAGGCACTCTGGTGACACAGTGGATGGTACTTTGGACTGATAGTCACAGGGTCAGCAATTTGAACCCCTCAGCCAACCTAGAGGAGAAAAAGGAAGCTCTCTCCTCTCTTCCGCAAGCACCGTCTTGGAAACTCACCAGGGTGTCCCACACTGCGTGAGAAGGTCACTGTGAGTTGAATCAACTCAAGGGCAGTGAGTGCGTCTCAGTCATCTCTTGGTGGGAATTGGATCTTTCTGAAAACAACATGGAAACTTCGTGGATGAATCCACCTGAGTCACTTACTTAAACCTCAGAGTGGGAGGAATGGTATCATGGTCCTCTTGACCGAGATCTTTGGCATCAGAGTGAATTGAAGGGGACCACGAACTCTAGAAATTAAAATAAACCAAAAAACTGTCACACCAATTCTAATAGCATAAGGTAGAATCAATAGCAAATTAGCTTGAAAATAGAAATAAGATGTTATTTAGAGTTATTATTCAGTTTTTTATACCCCTCTGCTAAAAGGCAGGGGGGGGGGGGAGGACAGGAGGTAATCTTTCTTTCCTCCCATTGTCATTTTCCTCCCTCTTCAAATAGAATAGGGAAAGCTACCAGTAAAAATCCTGACGTCAGGCCATTTATATGCAAATCTGTATACTGGGCAAATCATCAGAGAATCTGGATTTTATGAGGAAGGATGTGGTATCAGGATTGGAGGAAGGCTTATATCTGCGATATGCAGATGACACAACCTAGCTTACTGAAAGTGAAGAGAACTTGAAGTACTTGCTGATGAAGATTAAAGATTGGAGCCTTCATTATGGAGTACAACTCAGTGTAACCAAGATAAAAAAAAATGCCACTAAGTAACATCATGATAAATAGTGAAAAGCTTGAAGTTCAAGGGTTTCATCTTGCTTGCATCCACAAGACATGCTCATTGAAACAGCAGTCAGTAGACAAACCAAGCAGTACATTGGGTGGATCTGCCGCACACAACCTCTTGAAAGTGTTGAAGAGAAAGGGAGTTACTTTGAGGACTAAGTCACATCCGACTCAAGCCATGACATTCTCAACCACCTTCCATGCATGTGAAAGTTGGACCGTGAATTAGGCAGACCAAAGAGTTATGGTGTTTGTGAAGAATATTGAAAGTGCCAGGGACTGCCAAAACACCAAACAGAAGTGCTGCCAGAAAACTCCTGAGAGGCCAGCACAGAGAGAGGCTTTGTGCCAAGTACTCTGGACATGCTGTCGGGAGAGGCCGCTTCCTGGAAGAGGATGATCATGCTTGGTAAAGTAAAGGAGCAGTGAAGAAGAGGCAGGTCTTTGAGGAGGTGGCTTGACTCTCAGCTGAAACAAGGAGCTCTAACATAGGCGCAGAGGTGAGGACGACGCAGGACTGGGCCATGCTGTATCCCACTGCATGTCAAGTCACTACGCATTGACGCTCGCTCAATGCAGAACAGCAGCAGCATCCGAGGCAAACAGAAGAGCCCCGGGGGTCCAGTGGGTCAGCGTACCACTCTGAAAGGAAAGGATGGCCTTTGAAGCCACCTGTCACCTGGCAGGAGGAAGAAGCAGTCATGTGCTTCTGTCAAGATCGCGAAAGTCGCAGCCCTCTGCTCTCCTTCTGGCCCACAGCCTCCCTTCCTAGGGTGTTTGGGCCCCTCCAGCCACATCTTTCTCCCTTGAGCGCCTGGTGAGCTCCCAGTTAGCTGCCTTCACAACAGGTCCCTATGAGTCAGAAACTATTGACACAAGTGGGTTTGCCTTGACACATGTCACTTATAAAAGGATGACATTTTAATCTTGATCATGGAGAATTGTAAAGGGAGACGGGATTCATATGATACAGTTTCATCGCACGGCCCGTGGCCACTCTACAGTGGGAGGTGGATTGTGACACTCATTGTTTCAGAGGCGACGCGGCATGGTAGAAACCCTTACGATACGCCCACCCTGGCCGAGCGGGTCCTTCATGCGCAGGTCCTGTTGGCCTTGCTACTCTCTGCCTCCCACCGTCCCTTCTCCAGCACTTGAAGCTCTGCCCGCCCAGAACCATCGCTAGTTCCAACTTGAGAGACTCCACGAAAGTGTTCCCGCACAGCCGCGCTCTTGACCGCTTCTGGATCCCCTTTCACCCCAGAGGCACTAGGCAGACTGAGACACTCATTTCCTCAACCCTGGGCTCTGAGGCTTCCCTTTGTGGCCCCAGACTCTCCTTAGTGGGCACGTAAAAGACTTAGTAAGCAAACAAATACAAAGCATCCTTTCTCATGTAGGACAATTGATAACCTTGACAAGCAAGGAAAACCTAAGTGAAGGCGAAGAAGACATATGTGCACAGAAACATCTATTATAGTCTCTGACCAGGCTTGCTGGAAGTGATTTTTGATAAGCAATTTATGATATCGTCACAAATATTCAATGATCACATTTCACGTTCATTTAAGAAATCTAATCAAAGTTCCAGATTTGCCCAGGGAGGAACAAAGAATGAGGGAAAACAAGAACTTTGCCCAAGCAGCCACGCTTGTGAGCACACCAGCAGCCAAAGCAGGCACCCAGGTCTTTTCCTAACTGGAGAGCCGAGGAGTTTCCCTGTGCATCAAGCTCCCGACAGCAGGAGGGCAAAGAAGGACATTTAGTTGCCCGGTGGAGAAAGTGAAAATGTTCTGTTTCAACTCAAACGTTCATTTCTCATATTATCAAAACTGGCTCTTTTGAAAGCGTCCAGGTGAAAGTATTTTTTTCTTTCTTTCTTTTTTTTTTTGTGAAAGTATTTCATCATTTATGTTGGCCTTTTGCACGTATCTGTAAGCATTCCTGCTTTCCACTTTGCTGTGTGCATTTCTCTGGGCTCCAAGGGCAGAGGTCTTTGACCTTGGTGTTAAAAGTTCCAATTGGGGCAAAGGACATGAGTGGCAGAAAGTACTCCCTGCATTTTGCTCTTGGTTTTTAAAAGAAGCCCACTGCCCTTCAGTCGACTCTGGCTCACAGCACACCTCGAGAGCTGAGTAAAATGGCTCCTGAGGTTTTCGAAGGCTGTCTGTCTCTAGAGGATCATGTGGTTAGCCGCCAAGTGCTTCCCGACTATCTAACGCCATAACATGTTACATGAAAAATAGGGAGGAATACCCAGGATTGCTATGAAGACCTGTACCCAGGTTGACCCATTATATAGAATAAAAGAGGAAAACCTTATCTGAATTGTGTCCATGAGAGATCCTTCTTTTTTTTTGAAAAAGCAAATCTCTAAAGTTTAGCCTCCCCACTCCATTTAAAACACTTTTGAATAATGATAGATTAGAATTTGCAAAGAATGGTTGAATCTAGAGTGCCCTTCCCGCTTCCCCATCGCTGAAACCCACTGGGGCAGTCCTACGAGGTGCAAAAGGTTGCTGAGTTGAAATTGATCGAGGACAGGGAGTGACCTTGCTGTTCTTTATAGACGGGTCTGAGGGTGGGACGAAGGAAAATTTAAAAGTCTTGGTTAGGGTCTTCTCTATCCCTGGATTTTGTTTGTTTGTTTTGTTTTCAAAATCGTTTTATCGGGGGGCTTGTACACAATCCCTACACACAACACTGGATGCTCTTTTACCAGCTCAATTTGACTTGTGACTGCATCATTCCAATCTCTGTCTCTGGGGTCACGCCATCTCCACTTCTATGTCAAATCTACATTTGCTTCTTTCTGTTAAGAGCACTTGCTGTTGAATTTAAGGTCTACCTGGATGACCCACCAGGATATCACCATTTTAAGAGTCTTACTTCACTTTTGTACTATAGGAACTCCATTCGTATAATCCCTTCACTAGACTATTCCACTTGACTTTCTTTAAAAGAATTGTGGACACAATTCAGATAACACTTTTTCTTTTAACTCTCTGTAATAGGTAAAGCTGGAAACAGGTCTTAGTAATAATAATGGGCTTTCTGTTTTTCATGTAAAATTATATGGCTTTAGATAAGAATCCTCTTAACGTGTAGTATAAGAAGGCCGTCACTTCAAACCGACCAACTGCTCTGTAGCAGAAAGACGAACGAGGCTGTCTGTGACTGTAAAGGGTTTCCGTCTCAGAAATCCTAGGGACTTTTATTATGTTCTAATGGGTCAGTAGGAGTTGGGATCAACTTATATTAACAGAGGTATTGATTTATGATAAAATCAAACTGAACCACAGGAAAGCAAACGCTTGGCACAAGAGCAGTCATTTTCAGGAGCTCAGCTATAGGCCAGAGTAGCCATGGTGGGGCAACGGTTAAGCGCTTGGCTGCTAACTGAAAGGTTGACAGTTTGAACCATCCTGCCCTCTCCATCGGAGAAAGAGTGACTGTTTGCTCTCTCAAAGATTGACAGCCTTTGCACTTCTATGGGGGCAGTTAGACTGTATTCGGAAGGATTACATTGTCAGAATCAATCTGACTGCAAGCAGTTTGGTGGGAACTACAGACCAAGGACTTTGCCAGACACAGGAACACAGATGACACACAACTGTCCCTTCCAAGAGTTCATCGTCTGGGAGCAGGTATCCGGAAGGGGACGCTAAGAAAAGTCATGTTTTAAAACAGACACTATTAAGATGAAGGGTGAATGGCAATACCACATGTGAGGAAATAGATTCCCACACATTTTGGCTTAACTTCAGAAGTGGATTCGGGGCAATTACATGGGAAGCTGTGATGGTTTAAAGTGAGGTATAACTGGAGCCCTGGGGGTGTCGTGGATGATGTGGAGACCCAGAAGGTCAGCAGTTCAAACCCACCACCCTTTCCTCCAGGGAATCCTGAGGCTTATGGGCTTTTCCATTCCTGTGAAGAGTTACAGTTTTGGAAACCCATAGGGGCAATTCTGCTCTGTCCTATAGAGTTATTCTGAATAGGAATCAAATCGATGGCTGTTTGTGTGCTTAATGGCTGGATAATATGAGGGTGAAACTAAGAGAATAAAAGAACCTGGGTTCGAAAAGGATTAGGATCAAGTATATAACACAAGAGGAGGCCCTCTGCGCTCAGCTTTTATCTTGAGGGCTACAGCACCAGATAGTTTCTATCATCACATCATCTCCAACCCATGTGAACAAACCATCTTCCTCTCTCTCTCTTCCATGGCATAGTTGCTTCTAGCCAAAAATTTGGCCTCCATTTTTATCAACCCTCTGCCTTTCACTTCTAGTCTCAGGATGTTTCTCCCTGCCCAAGCTGACTTGGCGTTGCGCCAGAGCCTCTGTGGTCCCACTCTTGTCTCCTTCACCTCCTTCCTGGTTTTTGGGTCCACCTGGCTAACCCAGGATGGTCTCTTCGTTTTCAGATACTTAATTACATCGGCAAAGACCCTTCTTCCAAATAAGGTAACAGCCACATGTTTTAGGGATTAGGATGTGGTCGTGTATTTTTGGAAGGACTTCCTTGAACCCACTATAGAGATCATCCTGTTTAGCCCTGCCATTTGTGGTCAGGGTAGTCTTTTAAATCTATTAGTTATTATTAAATCATTTTACTGGGGACCCTTACAGCTCTTACAACAACCCATACATCAATTGTATCGAACACATTTGTACATGTTGCCATCATGATTTTCAAAACATTTTCTTTCTGCTTGAGCCCTTGGAATCAGCTTTTTCCCCTCCCTCCACCAATCTCCCACCCCTGTGGACACCTGATAAATTATAAATTATATCTTACATTGTCCATTGTCTCCCTTTACCCATGTTTTTATTGTCTTCCTAGGATGGTGGTGGTGGTGGTTATGCAGCCATCATTGAAGTCAGCTCCCCATTCCTCCCCCTTCTCCCTCTCCCTTGCCACTTTCCTCATATCACTGCTCCCATTACCATTCCTGAGGGGTTTGTCTGTCCTGGACTCTGTGTCGAGAGTTCTTGTCTGTACCAGTGTACAAGTTGTGGTCTAGCCAAATTTGTAAGGGAGAACTGGGGTCCTGATAGTGGGGGGTGGGGTGGGAGGAGGAAGAAGCATTAAAGAACTAGAGGAATGTGTGTTCCATTGGTGCTGTGCTGCCCCCTGGCTGTCTTATTCTTTCCTTGCGACCTTGCTGTGAGGGAATGTCCAATTGTCTACGAATGGGCTTTGGGTCTTCCATCGTTTACATGAATATATTCGTTTGTTTTGGGTTTTCTGACACCTGATATCATCGACATATCTGGATCACACAGGCCGGTGTGCTTTTTCCATGTGGGCTTTGTTGCTTCCCTGCTAGATGGCTACTTGCTTAACTTTAAGCCTTTAAGACCCCAGACACTCTATCTTTTAATAGCTGGGACTTATCAACTTTCTTCACCACATTTGCTTATGCACACATTTGGACTTCAGTGATCGTGTCAGGAAGGTGAACATCACAGAAGGACAGGCTATGAGAACAAAGTGTTCTTGTGTTGAGAGAGTACTGGAGACCCATTGCCTTTCTGCTACCTTAATACTTAAATATATGTACATAGACCTGTATCAGGATAACCTTTCAGTGCTATTTCCATTCTTATTTTCTATGTCAACAAATCTTAACTATTTTATTCAGCATGCAAGACTTTCATGTTGGCTTAATTACTCACTAACAACTTGCAAATGACAAGACATTTAGTGAATGCCTACTTATGAGCAAGATACTTGTGGCAGTCATGTACTCCTGTATCAATTTCATGATTGGGAGTCTAGCCTGTCAACCTGGAGATAGTCAATAAAGCCTCTGTGTGGGCATGGCTTTCTCTTGAGAATTCTGGGAAGTCTCATGGGATTTTCCAATTAGAGAAAGAGACTTGATTCAGTCTCTGAGAAATGAACTACTGACAAGATGAGATGACAGCATGCTGATCGATCCTGAATCTTGGAAAATGGAGGAGCCGGAAGGAGAAGCCACATGGACTTGCCCTGATGGAATCAGACCTCTGGAGCTGGAGAAGCCACAGAGAGACCCCTGCCAGTATTGAGATGCTTCTACCACCAATGGATACTGCTGATGGACCCTGAGCCCTTGAAATGAGGAGCCATGGGAGATCCCTGCCAGCACCATGATGCTTCTACTGCATGTGCTTCATGAGGCAGAAGAAGACTTTATAGACTGATATCGGACATATGGGCTAATATGAGACTAAGGACTTAGGACTGGACTGGGTTGGAATGCTTTCTCAATGTTCCATTCCTATTGTATAGAAATCTTTCCTTTATATCCATATACATGTTTATGAATTTGTTTCTCTAGTCTACCCAGACTAACACAATACTGTTCTCAGCTTTTAGAGACACCAAGGTGAATTATAGTGCACCCCAGCTCTCATAGTTTGTGGTTCGACTGCACAAATGCACATGGATAATTCTGTTATAATTAAGGTTCTCTGTCACCTTAGCTAGACAACGATTCTCAGTGGTTTGGCAGCCTACTCTAAGACACTAGTAAACACTGTCTGATGAACTTTAACACATTCCCCAATTTTTACCAGGCCATCCACTACAATATGTTTATGCCTATTATGATTTAAAATTTCATACATTTTCATTACTCTATTATTTTTTAAACTGTTCCCCCCCACTTGCTCCCAAATGTTTCTCAAGTTTTATTTCACTTTTACAAGGATTACTTGTAAAAGTGCTAATAATCATGCAGAACATGCCTTTGAATGAGCCTTTGCTGAGACTAAATGGTTTATTGCACTTGAATTCACTTGCTGAATATGGTAACTGACCCTGTCAAGAAAATTTAGAGAAAATAGAAGAGGCGATGGAGGGTTTTCTACTAGCTTTTTAAAAAATCATTTTATTGGGGGCTCATACATCATTTTTCACAATACATAAATACCTATATTGTGCCATGCTTCTTCACATGCCTGCTCCTGTCATCACTCTCCAAACCTCCACTTTTCCACTTGAGTCCTTGATATCAGCTTCTCATCTTTTCCCCTCCATCCTTGCTCCCCACTCCCCACCAACCCTCAATACTTTATAAATTATTATTGTTTTGTCATAACTTACACTGCCCGATGTCTCCCCTCGCTCACTCCTCCCAGTGTCTCTCCCCCAGGTAGGAGGTTATGTGTAGATCCTTGTAGTTGGCTCCCTCTCTTCCCTCCCCACCTTCCCTCTAACCATCCAGTAGCTCCACTCTTACTACTGGCCCCAAGGGGTTCATCTGTCCTGGGCTCCCTGTATTTCCATTTCCCATCTCTATCAGTGTACCTCCTCCCGTCCAGCTGGATTTGTAAGGTAGAATTGGGACCACGATAGTTGGGGGAAGGAAGACTTCAGGAACTAGAGGAAAATTGTATGCTTCATTGCCACCTCACTATACCTTGACTGGCCTGTCTCCTCCCCACGACTCCCCTGTAAGAGAGTGTCCAATTGTCCACAAGTGGGCCTTGGGTCCCCACCCTGCTCTCCCCCTCATTTATAGTGTTGTGATTCTTGTTCTTTGATGCTTGATATCTACTCCATTCGGCCCCTTTACCAACCTTTTAGGCAGTGATGATGGAGATTTGGAGTGCAGGAGCATTCCCTCCACTTACTTGCACACTATTGCAGTCAGAGAAAAACAACCAACAGTGGGGGGACATGGCTCAGAGCCTGCAAGTGCAGCTTACAGAATTTCATACCTCCTCACTCAACATAGCACTCAGACGGCATACGTAACTATAGAAAGCAATTTTATTTGTATATACATTGAAGCTTTTAAACATACCAAAGTCACATATGAAGAAAGTTTTTTATAGCAAATATACACATGTTAAGAGAAAAAAAAATATATATATATATATCTTTATGAAATAAAACTAAGAGTGGCATTGTCTAATTCCTCCTGTCTGCAGAAATTTTCTAAAACAAGCACTTTTAAGAATCTTTTCATTCAAAAACTACAAAGATGAAAACTTCACAAGCAAGTCTGTAAAAATCCTTTCTAAGTTAGACTAGTGTGGAGTGTCTCCCCCTAGAGAAGTGGTCTCAGTCTTGCTAAGGCCGCAGCCCTTTAATACAGGTCCTCATGCTGTGGTGACCCTCAACCATAATGCCACTGTCACTGCTACTTCAAAACTGTAATCTTGTGACTGCTATGAAACAGGTGACCCCTGTGAAAGGGTGTTTGACTCCCAAAGGGGTTGCTACCCAGAGGTTGGGAACCACTGACCCAGAGGGTGGCTATGAGTCAGAATCGACTGCACGGCAGTTGGTGATGGTGATCTCACTCCCATTTTCTCACATATGCTTACATGTTATATATGTACTTATTTGTTTTAAAATAGCAAAAGCTACCATATTTTCCATGCTGTGTTGGTATCTAATTTCCTTACATAAAATTATTTACTTGGGTAATATTCTTATATAACTTAGAGTAATTATACAAGCGTTCATTTCTTAATGCACACAAATTGAATGAATGCCTTATGGCTATGTATTCAGATTCTTTCTCCTTCTCAATGGTCTAAGTGATGCCACAATAATAATCCTTTCACTGGGAGTGCTACTGGCATGGTGGCTAATGTGTTGTGTTGCTAACCCCACGGTCAGCAGTTCAAAACCACCGACTGCTCCGGGGGGGAATCATGAGACTTTCTACTCCTGCAGAGATTGATTGACAGTCTCGGGAACTCACAAGGGCAGTTCAACCCTGTCCTGTGGAGTCACTATGAGTTGAAATCAACTTGGTGGTCAAGAGGATCGACTGTGGGAAAAAACCCAATTGCATGGGAAAGTAATGACGTCTCTCCAGAGCTCCTTATTAGAGCAATCTAAAGCCTGCAATGTGCATCAGAGTAATATCCCCGCTGTTGTCAAGTTGATGCCGCCTGAGTGCCACCCCAGGACCGAGCAGAACTGCTCCTGAGGGCTTCTGAGACGAAATCTTTTGCAGTGAGCAGTGCATATAGCGGGTTTAAACCGCAGAACCTCAAAGCTTCACACACCGCGCCACCGTCACAACGTCCCGATTGGATTGGACATCCTCTCCATCTCAGCCTCCCTCCTAAATCTTGCCTTGATCTGTGATCGTGTTTGAGAGTCATCACAGGCACACACAGAGAATGAGACTCTAGGGAGGATTATCTTAATTGTTTAACCATTCCCATTATTGTAGAAATGAGTTAACATCAACAGGCGTTTTAAGGTCTTCCTCCTCTTCCCAAACAGTTTTTTTTACAGGCAGAAACGAGCTGCACTAGTCCAGTTGGGACATGGTATATTCACAAGCACTGGCACAAAAGGACCCCTGTAGAGTGTCAGGAAAGGTTAACTGTTTGAGGTGTGACTATTTCCAGACTTCTTGCCACTTCTACTCTGTTAGCATAAGTTATAGTCCAAATGAGAAAAGAGAAACAGAGCTACACACTTTATTTTGAAAAAAAAAATCTACCCCAAATTATTTTATCCATTTTATAATGCCGTTAAAACCATTCCTCTCCCCCCATGGTGACATTTCTCCATCTGATGCTTTAATTGTGAAGTCTCTGAAGATTCAGAATTTGGCAGCATCACCTTCAATTGTGTAGGAAATGTTAACAAAAAAAGGTAACTATGTATGCTTTCCAGTAAGTACTTGCTTCTTAACTTTGATTAAATGCCATTATTTAACGCATCAGAAAGTATTAACATCTCGTGTGATCACTGCTCACATGCGCTTTGCTCCAGCCTGCACATTGACCATGGAGAAGTAGATGCCTTTCTGCGCCAGCAGCTGCTGGTGCGTGCCGTGCTCCTGGATCTTGCCGTTCTGGAAGACCACGATCAGGTCTGCGCTCTGGATGGTGGAGAGGCGGTGGGCGATCACGATGCAGGTGCGGCCTTCCCGGGCCTTGTCCAGTGCTTCCTGCACAACCTGTTCAGCAATCGCAAATTAGTTCTGGTGCAGAGAGCCCGCTCCCTCTAATCCATCCTGCAGGACAAGTTAGCAAGTTCAGGAAGCCTAGCAAAGGCTCCTCAGGGAGGACACGTCGCGCCATGGTTGATCGCCGCTCTTGCCTTGGACAAGTTGTTTGCCTTTGAACCATCTTGATGCTCAGTCTTTTTTTGAACTGGCACAGCCCATATTTTTAAGGTGGTTCCCCCCCCCCCCCCCCCCCACAGTTTCAGATGGTTTCAGAGCTGACACAGTCCGCATTGATAAGGAGATAGGCCTCCTGAATGCAGATTCTAAACCAACACCGAGAGATCCAGGACCCTTTAGGGCTGCTTAAGCACTAGATAACCTAGGGGTTTTTTTGGCATGGCAGCTGTAAAAGAATTGTTTCAGTATAAGTTGCAACCAAACGTGACATGCTTAGCAATCATCTTATCCAACTAAATTTTGCTCTCTGTTAGGGATGATAAAGGCATAAGCTAAAACCCTTGGATGATAATCGATTCAAACTGTGGGTGAGTCTAATATAAACCCTTACCTTTTCACTTTCTGTATCCAGAGCTGAGGTCGCTTCGTCAAGAAGCAAGATCCGAGGCTTTCTCACGAGGGCGCGGGCTATGGCGATACGCTGCTTCTGGCCACCAGAGAGCTGCGTTCCTTTGTCTCCAACTTTGGTGTTGTAGGCCTGCACATAAGGTTTAGATATTGTTAAAAGTAAAACTGAAGAAAAAGTCCTTACAGAAAATAGGATTACGGCGTCCACAGAAAAGATGCATTCTGAAGCTAAAGACAGGCTGGTTTACAGAAAGTTAAACCATCAAAAAAGCTTTCACACATATTAAACTTTTTTCTTAAAAATATATTTTAGAGTCTTGAAATTATATATCTTAGTGAAAATAAGCCAACACATTTATCAAGAACATCATTGCAATGCTTGTCTTAGAGATCTGGTTTCTTATGTTTGGGGAAAAGTTAACACGCACAATAATTGAAGACGATTCCTCCTGTAACCAGCAGGTGGCACTCCTTACCTGGCGTGAAAAAGAAACCATCCATTCTTGAGATGAAGACTCCACCCTTGGGCGTCTGTTTTTATAAACCTATCACCAGAGCATGAGAAAGTGTGCTGCGTAGGAAAGAATTCTCTTAGGGCATTATCACTCTGAAGGCTTTTAACTTTTAGAATTCTTCTTGAATTTCTCATAAATTATGGGATGCGACAGCGTGTGTAACCTAGAAAGCAAGCACTACTGTCTTCCTTTCGTTGTGGGCTCGGCGTCTCTGACCCAGAGACCGACTTTCAGATCTTTGTGCCGTTGTTTGGTGTTCTGCCTCACCAGCACCCCGAGGGCACAACAGAAGGAGACACTGTGCAGTCCTGCACCCTCCTCTCCCAGTGCTGTGGTGGAACCCCGTGTGGCAGCCGCTCCTGGCAGGGCTTTCTTTCCCAATGGGGTCTTTCCCAGCGACTTGGGAGAAAGGCAGGGCTTTCTAACTCCTGTTGACAGTGGCAGTGTCAGAAAATCACAGGGATAGTACTACCCTGCCCTGGAGGGTCGCTAAGAGTCAGCCTCAATTTAACAGCAATGCGTTTGGCTTTGCTTTATTTCAAACTGCAACCTCTTTCTGGGGTCACCTCTTCTTCCTGGCTGCCTCTGGCAGTCCGAGTTCTATGGCACTTAGACCGAGGTGAGTGCTTGCAGATGGAATGAGGAGACGCCAGGTGACTCTGGCTGAGGCCCAGGACGAGCTCTGTGTAGCTCGGAGGGGGCTTGAGAAGTCAGGAGCACCAAGGGGGGTGGAGCAGTCGCGGGGCTGTCCTAGTGCAAACCCCCTGTCGAGGCAGGTGGAACAGTTATAGCCTCATGGGAAGGGTTCCAGATCAGCCTCCTGAAGACAAAGGGAGGTCAACTCTGCTACTTCGCTCAGGAGAAGTACTCTTTAGAAGCAGGGACGCGGGGGAGTTTCCTCCTGAGAAAGAGGATAATGATGGGCACGGGAGTGTCCAGGAAATGGGTGTGGTGGGGACATGCTGGATGACGGCACACAGAACTTAATAAGCAAGAGCTCTGTGACTCTCTGTGGGCCTCTCCTGCTACTCCTACACCAGGTGCACAGACTAAGCCAGTTCCAAGGCAGGGTGACACGTGGAGAAACGTGCTCCGCGGGCTCTTCAGGGATGGGTTTCTGAAGTGGATTACTCATCCACCCATCTCACCCCTCCCACCTTTGGGCTAGCCCCCGAGCTACCACCACTGCCTCAACCCAGGGCTGTACCCGTTGACCCAGCGGGTTGCAAACCTTAGCCAGCCGCGCCCCAGGGCCTGTGAAAACAGACGGCTGCACTGCTGATTCATCGGGCCTGGAGAAGAGCCTGCACATTTCCATTTTTAACCGGCTCGCAGGTCATCCTGGCATGCCAATCCACACCCACACTTAGAGGCCTGGATGGAACCCACTGCCAGGCTGGCAATCCCGACTCAGGGAGTAACGACAAAATTCCCTCACGGGCCTGAGAGAAGGTTCCCAAGGTTGTACGTTTTTTCACCAGAGCACCTAACCTCATCTTGCTTCCCCCGAGCAACTGGTGGTTTTGAACTGCTGACCTTGTACTTAGAATCCAATATGTATACAACAGCGCCACCCAGCTTCCCGACAGAGGAACTCTTGACCTTCTTACGAGCACATGGAATTGGAGCTTTTTTGTGTGTTTTTCATGTTCTAGCCTCTATGAGGGTTAATTATTTCAATGACTTATAGTGGGGCAAGAAGAACAAGACCTCCTCCCTGAGACAAGAAGGAGCCCAACAAGACTGGCAGGAGGTGAATTTTAGGAAGGTCGGAGAGATCGTGGTGCCAGTCTTGCCTGCCCTCTTGCTGCAGCTACTGTGAGTTTCTTTGCAGGGGGGTGGGGGGGCAGGTTTCTCCACACAAGAAGAGAGCATAGCTGGTGGGTGACAAAGGGAGAAGCAGGGGGGCAGGATGGACATGCACTCAACACCCAAGCATGCAAGCCCACACCTAAAGCACCTGAAGGTGAGGGGCTACTGGTTGTCCCGGTTCCTAGACACCTTTTAGTGGACATCTGAGAGACAACAAATTTTCAGCAGAGAACTCAGGAAGCAGGGCTTGGGGCCCACAAAACCTGTCACTGCGATTGCCATTACAGGAGGTTGTGGTCCGACTCCGGTGACTCAGGCCTACTTAGAGAGTTTTTCTTCTGGCCGGAGTGCTGCTGTCTGGCCCCACTTCACATGGGGGTTGGGATTCAGCAGAGAGCTGCATGGGGGGTGCAATGAACGTGTGGAGAGAAAAGGGTTAAAATGTCCCTGCCAGTGTTCTCAGAAGATGGGGCAGCAATCGTGCAGGTGGAAAGCGGGAGGTGGGGGCTGAGGAGGAGAAAGGTTCCCAGAACAGGTGCAGCTGTCTACACATCTGAAGGAAGAGGAAGCTTCCAAACCCAGATGCCTGGGGCCTGGGGCATTCTTTCATGCCCCCCACCCCCCACCTCCTCGAAGTCCCTCTCCTCCATCTCTGAATTGAGCCAATACTCCCACACCCTTCTCTCAGGGGGAGTTGGGCACGAGGGCAGACATGACCAAGTGTGTAGTTGGAGGCTTGTTTATGGGCAGGTCTGTTTGGGATTATCTTTCTGCTCGCCTTGGGAAGTCGATCCTTTAGAACTAGCATGGTAAGGCACTGAGATTCCCTGTGCTTCGCGTGCTCTTGCTTTGGGGGAGACTTACATCAGGCAGCGTCTCAATGAAGGGGTGGATGTTGGCCTCCTTGGCGGCCTGCACAATCTCCTCCTGGGACACAGTCCGGCTGTTGTCTCCATAGGCAATGTTCTCTGCAATGCTGCAGTCGAACAGGATGGGCTCCTGGGACACGATGCCCAAGTGGGCTCGGAGCCACTGCACATTCATATGTTTTATCTCCGTGTCATCGATGAGCTGAAAACACAAGTTTACAGATCAACAGTGAGTCAGGACACCCAGCAAAAGTCATGGCAGTTCTCTGATATACTAAAATTGCTGGGGTGGGGTGGGGATAAAATTGCCGGGTTACTGTGATATTGAAGAGAATTTTGGTTTTCTCTAATCTAGCTTGGCAAGGGTCCATGGGCAGGGTCGTAGTTTAGGCATTGATGAATAGTCGTGTTTCTTAGGCTCAACCCTAGCTTTCTGAAAGGTGCATGTGGTGGATAGAATTAAGTCACCCAATTCCTCCCTACATGGTCTGTGTTCCAATCCCTAGAACCAGCGTAAGAGGGAATTTGGTTGCACAGAGAATTAAAGATACTACAGTTCACAATAGCGAGAAGCTAGAAGCAGCTCAAATGTCCCTCAGTGGAAGAATGAAACAAGAGACCACGGCAGAGACAGACCATAGGATACTGTGCACCCTTCAAAACCAGTGAGGAGACCACGGAACACCTCATGGGAGGAAGGGACTTGGAAGTCATTCTGCTGTGTGCAGGAAGTCAATCACAAAAGGGCAAATATTGTACGAGTCCACTAGTACAAGATAGACACAGAGATGAAAGCAGGCCGCTGTTGTCAGGGCACACCATCTCCTCATCTGGTCTCTGGAGTGACGAGGGAGAAAGCCTGCCTAGTGTCCAGGAACAGATGTCACCCCCTCTATGGTATGGACATGTTTAGAACTGCTTGGACAGGGAAGACCTCACCTCCACTAGGGTGATTGTCAAGATGTGAGGAGAAAGAGAAGGCCATTCTGTTGCTGCCATAAAGCATTGTGCTACGGTCACGCCAAGCCAACAGACACCTCTACCAGGGTGATATGGAAACCATCCTGGAAGTTCCCGTCAACAAGGGGGAGGGGGGCAGGCATGCCCCAAGGAAGGCAATTACATTTCTGTTAATCAGAAAATGGGGTCAAGTCACCTCCCATCTGAAGGTGCTTAACACTTATACAGAAGCCCAGGGGGATAATCTGCCTGGTACCAAGTTACTGATTAGATACCTTTGAACTAGCTTCTGTCCAGTCCTTGGCAACCCAGTCTGTGTGCTACAGACTACCGGGACTTAGACTCAGTTCTTTCATGACATACAAAGGCCTTCACAGGTCAGACCAGAAGGACTCGAGGTGGAAACCCCACTGAGTGTACTGAGCTTTACCTCACACTCACCTGTAGCCCATGGTTTTAAGGGTGAAACTCCTGAGTGTAAGAAGCAGCAGATAACTGCCATCCCAAAGACACAGAAGGTGAACTTTGGTTCAACTCTCTTGTCTTGAGGGTGACAGTGAGTGGTGGCCCAGAATCAGCATCCGCCTAGTCTTTCAAGGCCATTCCTGAGACATTATGACATGGACCAATCTAGTACGTGTGGCTTTGCTGTTGTGAATAATTGCTTTTAAAGGTTTCTCCCTTTAAAATCACCAACCCCCACTACTTGAGTAAACAGTGCCCAGTCACTAAAGAATTGAATCTGTACAAATCGACAATTCATGTATTGCAGCTCATCGCTGGGTGAGCCCAATGTAATCACAGAGTTCTTAACTGTGAATGAGGGAGGGAGGAGACTGAGCATCTCCTACAATGGGCTGGTCAGAGGTGACTTTGAAGATGGAGAAAGGGGCCCTGAACTAAGTATGTGGACAACCTCTCGGGCAGTGGTTCTCACTCTTCCTTATGCCACCACCCTCCAATACAGTTCTTCATGTGGTGGGCACCTCCCAACCATAACATTATTTTTGTTGCTACTTTATAACTGTCATTTTGCTACAGTTATGAATGAGGTGACCCCTGTAAAAGGGGTCATTCAACCCCCAAAGGGGTCGTGACCCATAGGTTGAGAACCACTGCTCTAGAAGCTAGAAACATGCAAGGAAACAGATGATCTCCTGGGACCTCCTGAAAGGGTAACATCTCTGATGATATCTTGCTTCTAGTGACCTGTAAGCATTGTCAGATAATAAATCTGAACTGCCCT
Source organism: Nesogale talazaci (assembly GCA_004026705.1). Taxonomy (NCBI): domain Eukaryota; kingdom Metazoa; phylum Chordata; class Mammalia; order Afrosoricida; family Tenrecidae; genus Nesogale; species Nesogale talazaci. Next base: position 69,494 of record PVJH01005712.1, on the reverse strand, counting down.
AAGCTACTAAGCTTGTGTTAATCTGCTGTCACAGCAATTAAAAACATATATAAAATGCTTCCAGTGAGATATACCCTAAAATACTTATTTCTACATCTCACTATGTCACCAGAAATGTGTCCAGGATTGGAGTGGAAATACACAAGAGCAATGGTCACACACTAGAGAGGATGTTCAGGTTTCTGATATGACATATGTCTGTTAGGTAAGATCCGATTTGGAGAAATCAGAAAAGCGTGGGAGAGTGACAGCACTCTAGCAAGTTTTTGTACTTGGGATACTCAAAGGCCTGTAAGAATTAACTTCCTTGTGTGTAAAACAGGAGTGCTGATGAGCACTGATCACACAGATGTGAGCATTAAACAATGCATGTTTTATTTGTCAAGAAGATATCCCATTTTGTCAATGCCGGGCATTCTGTAACTCCTCAAGGATGGCCAGAGGTATGTAGCCGTGTGTATGATATAACTATTAAAATAAATGGAGAGGTGGATAAAATCATGGATGAGAATTCTGAGCCAAGAGAGTGAGAAGAGGATGCTGTCCTTTCTCCAGTGATCTGGCTTTCTGGATGATCTTGCTCAAGCCCGAGGAGCGCGCTTACAGCCTTGCTGTTAAAATTCCTGCTCTCTGAGGGTGACGTGTCTGCCAAAGAGATCTGTTCTGTAACTGAACTTTGGCACTCAGGAGAGAGAGCTGCTCCCCACCTCTGAAGAAGACGCCACTGACTCCGCAGCACCTAGTCAGGCGCCTCCAGCTGTTCCTCCTGACAGGGTGGAAAGCCACACATCCTCTGCACCCTGTGTGCTAAGGGGGCTGCCTCTGGGAGACAGCTGGCCGGGGTCAGGGTACCATCTGTATGCAGTCACAGAGCTTCCGTTTGTGCAGCTGACAGATGCAGGGATGGAAAGCACGGCCATCGCCTTGTTAGTACCAAGCTCAGTTGCTAAGGAGACTATTCTGAGCATCTCTGCTCCGGGCTGCTTTATAGCGCTAATGTGTGAGGGTGGAAAGTAGAGGGTGGAGAGAGGGGGTAACAGCCATCCACGAAGTGTCTAAACAGCACATCTTCGTCGATGGAACACTGTAGTTGAGAAATGCAAATCTAAGGGTAGAAAGGGGTTGTTTTTTAATTTTTCCAGGCATATCTCTCTGGGAGGAAAACTGACACTGCATAACTACTATAATCGGAGACAAATCTGAATTACCCTTGTAAGTTTTAATGAACTTCCATATCATATTTAATAAGGTAACACTTTGAGGCTTTCTTACACCAGCATGACATACTTGAATGGCAAGCTAAAAAAAAAAAAAAAAACCTGTGCTAGTGAAAGACTCCTGTATTCAGCAAAAACATACTGAGTTGCCCAACATGTAAAACAGAAAAGCAGAAGTTCTTCAGCCAAACTGAAGGTGGTGGTCCAGGGCGGGATCCAGGAAAACCACTCAAAAGCCACTGGTCTAAATGAAATGCATGTGATGAGCTGAGATTCGTAAGCATTCCCTTGCTTCATCTTCACATCTCTTGTGAGGTGGAAGGTGTTTTCATTCCCATTTTGCAGATAAAGAGATGAGCTGAATTATATAACTTCCACATTATGTGTCGAGTGTAGGAAACACAAATGTCTCATACTGGATATCTGTTTTCCGTCTTTCTTCATAAGAGTGCTGTTGACCCAGGCACCAACTGGGTTATATTCACGGTGACAGCAGACTTCTAATTATATCCTAAATTGGAAAGACAGTGGTGTATGGGAGGGAGCAAAGAGGGGTGAATGGGAAGATTGGGGGGTGGTGCTCAAAAGAAGGGTTTAACAGTGAAGCTATATAAGCTATATAGTGAAGCTGTAGAGAGCAGTGTTCTGGGGCAGGAGGAGAATAGGCTATGATCAGGAAGCTCTCCCACTTCAGTATTTCTGGTAAATTGCTCACAGGAAAGGAATGGGTATCTGTACACGTCCAGTATTTTGTTGTGATTTCTCCCCCATTCTGCATTCTCCCCCATTGGGCAGCCCAAGGTAAGCACAAGGTAAGCAAGCCTTGCTCCGAGGGACAGAGACAAAGCTTTCTGTTCTCATAACGAGTTACAAGCCTCCCCATGATTACGCGTCATGACCTGTCAGTCTTGCCCTGTCTTGGTCAGAAAGCCCTGGATCAATCTTGTAAACCCTTCTATCTCATGTCTTAATCCTGGTCCAGTTCCTGCTTCTGTAGTCCCACCTGTAATTGTGATGTGTGAAAGTGCCACCAACTATGAGTTTATGACCATTTCCTTTGTTCCATGCCCTATCTTTCTGGTTTCCTGATTGTGAATCCTTGGACGCTGTGGCAGTCATATGCTTATGTTAATTTCATGATTGAGATGTAGGGGTGGAGTCTGGCCTGTTAATCTGGAGATAGCCATGGAGTAGCCAATGAGGCTTCTGTGTGGGCATGGCTTTCTCCTGAGACTTCTGGGAAATCTCACGATATTTCCCTTGTGGAGATGAGAAGCTATCTCCCAGTTGTTGGGAGTTAGTCTCAGAGATGATGAATCATGGACAAGACAAGATGGCAACGTCTGAGGAGCCGGAGAAGCCACACAGCTTTGCCCTGATGGAGCCAGACCTCTGAAGCTGGAGAGGCCATGTGGAGACGCCTGCCAGCCATGAGTTGCTTCTGCCACTCCTGGATGCTGTTGATAGACCCTAAGCCCTGGAAGCGAGGAGCCATGGGGAAACACCTGCCAGCGCCAGGATTCTTCACCCACTGACCTGTGACTTCGTGAGTCGGAAGGAGACATTGTAGACTGGTATCAGGCATGTGGGCTAATATTGGACTTATGACTTTGAACTGGACTGCGTTGGGATGCTTTCTCAGTGTTCCATTCCTTTTGTATATAAACCCTTTCCTTACATCCGGATGCGTGTCTATGAAATTTGTTCCTCTAGTCTACCCGGACTAACACAGAGGCCATGATGACCTCATGCCAATGGTTTCTCTCATCCAGCGAAAGTGTCTGTCTTTGTACTGTCTCTGTCCCTTTAAGACTGAATAAATGTCCTGAAATTATCAAAAAACAAAAACAAAAAAACGGAGCCAAAGTCTCAGAAACTCACATGGGTAGTTCTAGTTTGTCCCATAGGGTCATTTTGAGTTAGAATTGACAGGACGGTGGAGAGTTTTTTATGTAACTTAATTTTTGTACTTAACTTTAAATATTTACTTTTAACTAAAAAAGAAAATAACAATAAAAATTGTACAACCTTCAGATTCCACACAACTTGGACCTTCGCCTTCTCAGATCTACTTTGGGTCTTTTGTTTTCACTGAACTTTTGTCTCATTTTGCTTCCACCATTTAACTCAAATGTCTTCCTCCAAACCTTTAGCTCAGAGGTTTTAAAACTGTGGGTATCTTTAGAACTTCCTGGGAGAAATGACAAGAGTAAAAGGCCAGGCTCTAATCCCCGTTAGGATGGCTGTACTCTGTGTAGGCAAGTTAGGGTATGATACTACCCACCACGTTTGAACACCCTCATTCCAGGCCAGTGCTTCTCACAACAACATTCAAGGCCCCTGCTGGTCGTGAGATCTTCCTGAACTCAGGATGCTCCTTAGCGTCAATTACTTTAATTCTTATTAAGAAGATTTATTTCTTTTCCATGATAATAATAATGAATTCCTAGCAACCAAGTGATTTATCAACGGTGACTCACAGATGCTCACTAAAAAACTGGTAGACAAGAAATGGAAGTTTGAGAATTTGGGGGCCATTTCCACTGATGTGGTAGTGGGCTATGTATGCTATGCCCTGAGCTGCTAACCACAAGATCACAAGTTTGAACCGCCTCCCCCCCCCCCGCCCCCGCCGGCTGTGCTGAGGGAGGAAGATACAGTTGTCTACTCCTTAAAGACTCAAAGTCTTGGAAATCCCAAGGGTTTGGGGATTTCCAAAAGTTGAAATCAACTCAGTGGTCGTGAGTTCGGGCGAGTCTGCTAAAGAAATCAATTTGCTGTGCTCCTTCTTGGTAATATCTCAAAGTGCCACTGAAAATACATCGGAGTAATACATCGGTATTTGGTAATCGATTTCAATGTGAATGTTTTCTTGAGACAGCTATATTCTCTTTACTCAACGTGCAGCCAATATTATTCGGGGTCTCTGGGAACTGGAGGGCTGAAGATATTTCTTGGACGTCCTTATTTATAGAACGGATTTATGTTCTACCAGTGAATTGTGCTATGTGAAATCTGGAGGTAGGAACTAATTCTCTCTGAGAAGCAGCGATAGCTGACGCAGATCCTCTAGAAGATGGGACTTTCGGCATTGCCAAGAAGACTCTGCTCCAGTTCCTTTGGATGTGGAACAGCTTTGGACTGCAGATGCAGTGCTGTGGTCCGGCAGGTTAGGAACAGCCCTCTTCCATTCTGCCAATCCTTCCGATTGCTTTGGTAGGCACCTGTTGTTTTGCAAAACCTAACAACTCAAAATGCCTAATCTGTTTTCTTATCGTCCACGTTATCTGTGTTCTTCTTGCATTTCAATATTTTAGGATAATTAGGGTTACCCTTCCATTATGTTTGTGTGCCATTTATCAATGTTACTTTCAATTTTAGTATTTTACTGTGATAAAGTGATATTCATCCAGAAGAAAGTAATTATGAGTACAGAATAATCATGAGGTATTGTCTCTTTGTTTCCATAGATGGACTATGGTCACAAAAGTTGGAGAATTCTCAAATTTCCCATTTCAGTCTAACTGACCTATTGTCTGCATTGTGAACTCATCACTTAATAACTGCAGCTCTTGCAAAGAACACCTTCCTGAAGGCTCACCCTCATGTAATTATTTTTCTTAAGAATCTGTTATGGGCTCAACTCTTTCTTTAATTAAACTTATGGAGGTTTCTCTCCTAGTCCTACAGGACCTTCTCAGTCATTTGGAAGTGAATAATGTTGGATGTCATACAAGGGAGCACCTAAAAAGATCCAGAAAAAAGCTCTGCTGGGCAGTTGCGAGGACACAACCCCCCCTCCCCCCCCCCCCCCCAACTCACTAGATAAGCATCCAGTGGCATTTCCCGGGAAGGTTCTCTCTAGTCACATTGAGTGTTTTCATGACAGCTGTTTCCCTCGAACCTCGTTTTTTTGTGATATCCAATTGATGAGAACAGCACGTGGCTCTGGAATTTTGTTTCCTGCATGTACAAAATACTGCTGTGATGTTGAACACAGCTTATAAGGACAGCACTATGGTAAAAACTCAAGTGCACCAGTGGTTTTCTCATTTCAAAAAAAAAAAAGGTGAAATGTTGATGGAAGACAAACCTCTTTCTAGACAGTTTTCACTTGCCCAAAGGATGCAAATATTGACCCGTAGTGCACTTGGAGTCAGGCCGTTAATCAAGCTTTCTCTTTAGAGCAGTGGATCGCAACCTTGCCAATGCTGCGACCCTTTAATACAGCTCCTCCTGTTGCGGTGACCCCCAACCATAAACATATTTTCATTGCTACTTCCTAACTGTAATTTTGCTACTGTTATGAATCGGGCAATGCTTGTGAAAGGGTTGTTCTACCCTCAAACGGGTCCTGGCCCACAGATTGAGAATCACTGATTGAGAGGTTCTGATCTGAAAAGATTGCATAACGGTGTGCAACCAAAAAAAAAAAGGCCTAATTTGTGGCAGACGGGGGACTGGTTTTGCCACCACAGCAAAGCTCCTGCTCACTCAGCCATCTCAGCACGCCAGTTTGGGGCAAAAAACCCCACTGCCTCTCTTATCCCACACACCTGACTCACCTGGTCTCACTCCATACGACTTTTTGTTGTTGTTGTTTTCGCAAATGAGGAGCGACATGAAAGGACAGCGATTTGTGACATTGAAGAGGTGAAGGGAAAAATGAGGAAAGTGCCGTCAGTCATCCAAACATATGAGTCAGAAAAATGTATTAAGTGTAATGGAGAGTACTTAGAAGGTGATAATGTAGTTTTGTAAAAAAAATAATAATAATACATAGATTTGAAAAAAAAGTGTTTTGGGGGAAGTACCCCTTGTTCACTGTTGCCTTTGAGTCGATGCTTCCATATAGCCAGCCTGCGCACAACAGAAAAAGACACTGCTTTGTGCTGCACCACCCCCACAATCCTGGCTATGTTTGAGCCCGCTGTTTTAAGCTAGCTCTGATTTTCAACCCTTCTTGTTGATGGTCTTCTTATTTTTTGCTGGCCCTTTACCAAGAACAATGTCCTTTCCCAGCAATTAGCCCTTCTTGATCATAAGCCCCAAGTACACAAGGCAAAGTTTCTACTTTTTTGCTTCAAAGAAGCATTTTGATTAAACCACTTCAACATAGATTTGTTTGTTGTTCTCATAGTCCATGGCATATTTAATATAGCATGTATATGACTTATCTCCTCAGTTAGGTTCAGAAAGCCTGCTCTATGCCTCATAATAGAATAATATTTAACACACTATCTGAGTGTGTTACATTTAACAATATTAAACATATTTAACACATCTTCTGAGGACTGTAATCAGTATTTAAGAAGTAAAAAGAATCCAGACTAAACCCACAAAGTTAATTACAACTCATAGTGACCCTATGTTGTATATCAAGGCTATAAGTTTTTACAGAAGCAGACAGTCTCATTTCTTTCCTTTGGAGTAATTGGTGGGTTTGAACTGCCAGCCTTGTGGTTAGCAGTTCAACATTTACCCAAAAGGGCCAGTAGGGCTCTCTTCCTCTAATTACTTCATCTGTCTGTTAGGACTTCATTTAGAATCATTTGCTCAAACTTGAATCCCAGAATTGATGCATAAAAGCAGAATTCATAGAAAACAGTAATTAAAAACTAGGAGCAAGGCTGATAAAGTTCTTAAAGGATAGTCAGAGCATAGGCATAGCTATCTTTGAATAAAATGGAAGGTCTTTATGAGCAAATGGCTATTGTAGGAAAGGCAAAAGATCCCAAGCCTAGAGTTTGAAAATTCAATTTCTACTTTAATCATTATTTCAACTATGGCTTTTAGCAGCCAATTTGCACCATAGAGACAACACTGAAAGTAGGCATGGATTCTGATGGGTGTAGCCCATGCCAAACCAGTTGCTGTGGAGTCTGTTATGAGGCAGAAACACTCTCCAGAGCAGAACTGCCTTATAGCTTTTACAGGAGTGTCATCTTTACAGACAGAGACTGCCACATCATCAGTGGGGAGACTGGTGGGGTCAAACTGCTGACCTCTCTGTTAGCAGCTGTGTTTTTAAACACTGTGCCATCAGGACTTCTTCCATGCATCTCCCGAGTGCAGCCAATAACCAAGTGTCTGCATAGTGAAAATGCCTGGCTCCAAATTCCATTCTCTCTAGTTGGATTCTAGTCAGAGTCTTTTTCCTCATTTAGATTATCATTGTTTACATTTTTCACTACCCCCTTCAATTCTCCTATCTCATCCCTGACTACCTGAGATGGCCCCTGACAGGATCTCTCTCATTAAATGTTTAACATTAATGCTGAATGTTAAAGAAAAAAAAGCTGACCCTTCAGGTGCATTTTAACCTCATGTTGGTGAGCTGTGTCCTCAGGATGATGTGCCGGTGTCTTTATGTGTCTTTTCTCTTTTAAGACTTACTGCCCTTTGAATTATTCTCACCCTGAGGTCTCTTTTGTACCTTAAAATGGAGTAGATGGAAAACTGGAATCCAAAGCTGTTCTTCCTGGTGGGATCTCTGGAGGGTCTAGGGAAACTTGGTGCCAGAAAAAATATTACTTAATTCTACTTTTACATGCACCCTCAGAGACGCCACAGGAACACCTGATACCTGATCCTATCAACACCTCATGATCACACAGGCTGGTGTCCTTCTTCTATGTGGGCTTTGTTGCATCTCAACTAGATCTCCACTTGTTTATCTTCAAGCCTTTTAGATCCCAGATGCTCTATCTTTTGATAGCTGGGCACCATCAGCTTTCTTCACCACATTAGCTTCTTCCCCCATTTTGTCATCAGCGATCATGTTGGAAAGTTTTGTCATCTACAGGTAAGTTTCTATTTTGCTGACCTATGAAGATATCATATTTGACAAACTTCTGTATTATATTGGACTAAAATCCTACATGGGAGCTCACCACTCTAAATCAAGATTTCAAGAATTCAAAAGTGATTGGGATCATGGGTTATAACTGATACAAAATGGTTAGTAATGAAAATAACCCCCTGAATAGGTTGGAAAAATAAATCTGACCCTTCACTCAACCAGGAGACAAAAGAGAAGTCACTCAATTTTTTAATCCAACTCCTAAATTTGTTGAGGTCATTCTTTTGTTCTTAGAAATTATTTCATGGTCTTCCATACATGAGTAGTCACTGCTTTTTGTCTCATACACAGCTCAAAACTCATCTTACTAAAAACTTCCCCTACACTTTCATTCAACACACAAAGCACTATTCTCACCTGTTTTTCTTTCATCTTCGATCTTGATAGTCTTATTTGACCTACTGCCTCACTTTCAGGGGAAAAAACTACAGCGACCTTAGCAATTAAAACATAGTAGTATAGCACATAAACCCCAAAGCAAACCAAACTGATTGCCACTGAGCTGAAACCAACTCATAGCGGCCCTATTGAACAGACTGGAACTACCCCTGTGAGTTCCAGAGACCATGACCTAATGTGAGCAGAAAAGTGGGTGACTGCTTTTCAGCTCCTCTGATTGTGTCAGGGGACCCTCCTCAAGAGAGCAGTCTTGCCCAGTTTGGGAAACACTGGTCTACAGTCCCTTAAATCTCTTTTGCCTCCTTTCATACCTCACTCCTCTTAAATGGTTTTCCAGTAGCACCAGTTCACCCAGAATAAGTTACATGTTGGAAATATCCTATTAATTATAATCTACATAATATTAATTTAATATCTGAATCTCATCATGACTTCTCACTTTTCATCTTGCCCTCTCTTTCCACAGCATTTGTCTTTGCTTCCTGACATACTCTTTACCATTGGCTTCTCCGTAACCGTCTCTGCTTGTGCCTTTGCTAGCTCCCTGGTTCCTTCATGGTAGTGTTTGTTGACTCTTCTCTTGTGCACAGACCTAACCAAGGCAAGGGAGATGGTGGTAAGAAGGCTGCTCACAGAGGATAGTCAAGGAGCCCTGTTAGGAGAGAAGCTGGGGCAGGTGGCACCAGGTGGAGACCAACTCCAAGATGACACATTGTCTTCAGCAGGGTAGGTGACATGTGACAATGTTTGCAAAAGCATGGCTTATAGTCAGCAGCTAAATACAAGAGGTAATGAGACAGTCTCAAACCTGCGATGAACTAATTGTGAACGTGTGCTCACCACTCTTCCGGCCATGGGGTCGTAGAACCGCTCCAGCAGCTGGACCACTGTGCTCTTCCCACAGCCACTGCTGCCCACCAGAGCCAGTGTCTGGCCCTTCTTCACCGAGAGGTTCAGCCCCTGGAGCACGGGGATGTCCGGCCGAGTAGGGTAGTTGAACACGACTTCATTAAATGTCACATTTCCTTCCAAACTATCCTAGAATCAGAACAACATGAAGTCTGATCCTTGTAACATTGAGAACACCTTGCATGCAGCCACCCCCCTCCACCACCACGTGTCAGAAGGTAGTGAACTTGGATTATGCCCAGGGCTTTAAACGGGTTATCAGTTTGGCCACAGTTGAGGAAGCACATCTGGGATGGGCCCAAAGACACACAATCTGGGCAAAACAATATGGTCACTCAGAGAGGAAAGAATGCAGGTTGAAGCCCTCGAAAGGGAGGGTTGGAAAATGCATAGCAAGTCCTTCCGGAGCCTTTGTGGGAGCACCTGGAGAGTGAGGCTCAGGCAAAGTGGGGTCGTTGGCTGCCAGCTCTGAACAGAGAATGACTGTTTCTAACTCTGTTATTCTGAAGATTTGGCTGCTACGCAAATGCACACTACCCAAGTTTTTAAAGAGAGGGAGATTAGTTTCTAGCAGGGGTTCAATTCATAGTTTTCCCCATCTCAGCTGTCATTTTGCTTCACCCAATTAAAAAAAAATTCAAACCTGCTTTAATTTGGCTTCATTGGCAGTGTCTCAATTAACTGGTTCTAACAAGTTCAAAGCCTTGGTTATGCCAGCGACTTCATTTCCAGTCGCTAAATTTACTGTGCAAATGTGATAGCTCCTATCACTCCTTCAGATTAGAAAAGCCTACATGGATAGCACTTGAGGAATAGGGTTTGCTTGAGAGCGAGCAGGAAGTCCCCCTCACTCTGACTTTGAAATGCCAAAGGACGCGATGTTAATATCTATTAGTGGCATTTTGAAAAACGAACCCATGTTCAGGCGAGATTTATTTTACTACCTGCATTTAAAGATATTTTCATTAGATTTTCTTTGATAAGACTCTAATTCAGGAGCTGAAGGAGGCATATAAAACGGCAACATGGAACTCACTGGCTTCAGGCCTTCTGTGCTGTAGCTGTCGATGAGAGGAGTTTTCTCCATGATCATGATGATGTGGGATGCTGACACCTTGGCCTTGGCATAGTCGGGAGCAAAGGAACTGACCTGCCCGACTGCCATGGCACCAAAGACAATAGCTGAAAACACCCTGCAGAAAGCAAAGGGCAAACATGTGTGTCGAGTCATGACTGCAGTGCCTCAGAGCTGACGCGCCTACAGCCAAGCAATGCCTCATCCGGATGTCAAACAAAACAAGAACATGGTCAGTCCATTTCAATGTACTCAAGAGCCTGGTAACCAAACAGCCCCAGTTTTCACCACACTCTCTCTGTGCCCTGGAATATTCGCAAGGGGACTTCCCAGTCCTTGCATTGAAGGAAAGTTTGGTTTCCTGCCTTTGAATCTGGGCTGGCCTTCTGACAACTTGTGGCCAACAGGATGTGCGGGAAGTGGATGTTTCCAGTTATAGGAGGATGCCGCAGAGAGTCCTGTGTGCTTTGTTCTCTCCCTCAGAACGCTGAGGCTCAGGCAAGAGCAAACTCAGGTTAGTCTTCTTGAGGCCAAGAGCTGAGTGCCTGTTCATGACCGCAGACGTACCAAAGTGAACGCAGCTAGAACCAGCTTATATCTGGGTAACAAGCGACCAAGCGCACCCGTGGATTTGTGAGTAAACATAAATGTTGATCATTCCATGCCCCGGAAGCTCAGTGGTTGGTTCTTCCAAAGCCACCATCTTTGAGTTGATTTTGACTCACAGTGATCCTGACAGGCAGAGTCCAGTGGCCGTAAGTTGTAAATCCTTATGGATGAAGACTGTCCTCTTTTTCTCCCACCACGTGGCTGGTGAGTTGAACTGCTGACCTCGAAGTCAGCAGCAGAACACTCTGACCACTGAACCGCCCCTGCTTCCTTGCTAAGGATCTGCCCAGGGAAGCTGGGATTACACCCTCAACCCAGTGCATACAAGTCCTGAGTGTGCTGTGGGAAAGGAGCGCTTCTGACCGATGGAGTTGGCATTCTCGTTCTGCAGCCCAGACATGGGAAGTGTGTCAGCTTAAAGTTGGAAAGGACCTTATGTACAATCAAGTACAACTCTCTCTCTCCATGTGCCTGGACACTTTGCTTAACCTGGCGTTCATCCTGTTTTAGGAAATAGCAAGATCTTTGATAAAGCAATTCAATTACAAGAAAGTACTTTTTCATGTAGAACAAAACTGGACTTCCTATTGCACAACCCTTCAAGTCCTGGAGCACTGTTACAAAGCTCTCTTATTTGGGTCCTCTGCTCACTTTGACGCCTATCTGCTGCCCCTCTCTGCGCAGACAGGCATCAGCACAGCGCCGTTGTATGTCCGCAAGCCAAATCATTGGAAGCCCTCTTGGAATACCCAGTCCATCATTGTCTTTGCCAGGGGCACCGTGGCTGTGCACATGTAGCACAAGATGTCATCCTCTTTTGTCTTGTTTTCCAATAGTTCTAAATGGATGACACCCATGATTCATATTGGGCTTGTTAGCCTTCACACCTGTGGATTCTTTTTCCAGTGGGTTTGTTAAAGACTGAATTGTGTCCCACCAAAATATGTGTTGGAATCCTACAATCCTGTTTGTAAGCATTTTTGTTCTGGTAATGATGTCACAGCAGTGTGTCCTGAACCTGACTTCTCTGAGCTATAAAACCAACACATCAGACACCGGTGCAAGAACAAACATGAGGAGACAGGTGCTTCGTGAGTATCACCAAAGGACGAAGGGATGCTGGACCGACCAAGGCTGCACAGAACAGAGGCACATCCCCTAGAGCTGGTACGCAGAATCCAGACTTCTCTACATTCCTGAGCATCCAAGATAACCACGTGCGGCATTTCTGTCCCAGCAGCACTAGAAACTAAGGTCTCTTCTGGCAGATTTCCTCTAGATGCTTCCAAATCTATATGCCAGCAATGTTCGGCAACCCAATACTTCTCTTGGAAAAAAAACCCATATATCCAATTATCTATTCAAAGACCCCATACTCATGATACCTGACTTTAATCGCTTCAAGAGTGAGTCAGAACACTAAAGAGCACTTGCGTGCCGTCTGTTACACCTACATGTTGAGGACACGATTTCTGTCTTTTGGGATGACCTCAGCAAAATGAGATACAGGTACACGTCAGTCTCCAAGTAGAACAGAAATCTTGCACTAATACCTTATATTGCTAGGCCTATGTTACTCTGGCTTAAGTATAAAATTGTAATTTGTTCTCTGTTATTACTAATTATAAGATGCTATGGGGGGGGGATGCTATTAAAGATTAGAATCTTACCCATCACTAAATCCAGAGTCTTAGAAAGATATACACACATTTCACTACCAAAGGACCTATGTGAATACTTCAGGAGAATAATTAAGCTCAGCCATTTTATCCTGACCCAGGGACAATTTTCTGCATGACAGCGATGTAGCAGAAGACCCAGCCTTTTCCCTTTGTTCATTTCTGATTTCTCCAGTTCTGACTTTTCAACTGTTCCCTTACCAAGGGCATTTATCCAGGAATGGTTAAGCCTGGAAGGACTCAGTGTCCCGCATTGTGTTAGCTCCTTCCACTTAGGAAGCTCCATGTAAGGAGTCAGCTTAGAGTCACACTCCTTCCCAAACGAACACCACAGCCTTCTGCAAACCTCTCAATCACCCCTTCCAGCCACAGACATCGGAAGGTCCGACATGTGTGTGTGTCAGAACCGAGGAAAGAGGAAGTCACGACTCCCTGACATGAAACAGAGCAAAATGCAACTTCCTGAACCACTCGATTCTTTGAGTGAGGTTTCCCATGGAGGCTGTGTAGCCAAGCCTCGGGCTCCTTGACGTCAGCTCTGTTTCTAATCAACTAAAATTGCATCCAGTACTCACAGAAGAACGTCCTGATAGTTCATGCTCTGGCGTGCCACCAAATAGGCACCAAACCGGAAACAGGCCGCGTAGGAAAAGTACATCATCGCCTGGGTGATGGAAAAGGTGATGCCGAAGATCTGAGCCTTCCTCAAAGAGTTCCTGAAAAGAGACACATACAATGTAGTCCACGTCCATTTCTCAGGGGGGCACAGTATATGAAGCAGCTAAAAGCCGAGCTAAAGTCACAGTAGGAACCCCCAGTGCAGCCCCTTGCCACTCTGCTCCGCACAGTTCATTAAAGAGCAGTGGAGGAGTCACGTGGGTGCAGAGCTGCAGAGCTGCACCCACGTGACTCCTTCACTGCTCTTCATATACTGGATTTTTTTTTAAAGTCCTTTAGAACAAATGGCTCTTCTATTACCCAAGATCCCTGCCTGAAAGACTGCAGTTTGAGCCCACCGAGAACCCCCCAGAAGAGTGTGATCTACTTCCAAAAGATGGCAGCCATTGAACAGACTGTGGCTTATCAAGCATAGTGTACTCCGGGACACAGTGGGTTGTCACGGGTCAGAAATGACTCCAAGACGACTGTTGTTTTGGATTATTTTTAACTATAACCAAACAGGAAAGGAAAAAAAAAACATGTGAGAAACCGTAGTTATGGTTCATCACTCACAAGAGGCCCCACGAAGATGAGTGCACTGGAGGAAGAACTGCGGGTATTCCATTAGGAAAGGGGTAAAAAGAGGAAGCAGGAACTGCATGGGTGAGAAGCACCACCTCACTGGCCTCAAACCCCAAATTTCAAGTTACATTAAGAACTCTTTCTGACCAGACTCCCACTCTCTTGTATTTCCCATTTCGTTACATGGGATGATTGCTCAAGCTTAAAACCAGACCACCATGCTCCATATCTGCTCTTCCTCTTTTTCCTATTAGTCTGACGATGTCTGTGTCAACCAAACAGAGCTGTCCCCATTTAGCTCATGCACTCATCATCTTGCTCTGGGAAATGACAAGGGCTTCCCAGCAGGATCTTTTCTAGTACTTTCTCCTTATTTTTCTGTCAAAGTTGTCTTCCCGGCACCAAATCTGATTGAACAAACTCACTCACTTCCCATGTCTCTCCCTCTCCAGCGATCGTTACCTGTATGGCACCTGCAAACTTTGTCCATACATATTTTCAAACTTTTCCTCCCGGGTCAGAGAAACAACAGTTCGGAAGTTTTCTATTGCTTCGGTAGCAATCTGTAACAGAGATCACCCAGTCACTGAAAGACCCAAAGGTCAACAGCAGCAATTAGTTTAAATATCTGAATTATATACTAATCTTATTATTTTATATTATACATTATAATCTTCTGTTGAGAAGAGATATTAAGTAACCTATCAAGTAACTTTTACACATTGCAGGAAGATCAGTTAATTCAATGTCCTCTTGGCCTTATGAGAACTCACAGTTATTTACAAATCTTTCACATAATATTTTTTTTACTGTGTTTCAGGTGAACTTTTGCACATCAAATCCATTCGCATTTAACAATTTTATATAAATCTATCTGTGACATGGGTTCTATTTGTCCAGCGTGCCGTTAATACCCTCAATATTTCCATTCGATTGCTTCTGTTTCCAGTGACATAGCTTCTCTGCCTGCCTGCCTTTCTCACTTTTGCTTTAGGGTTAATGTTGGTCATTTGACTTCATGCTGTGGACTCCTTAAAGCAGCACAGTGCTCATACTCCTGGAAGACAATGCTAATTTTAGACACCAGTCTATCTGATGTCTGGAAAGTGACCTCCAGGAGTCCCATCAGTTTCAGATTCAGAGGGTATCTTAAAGAGAAAAGTCTGGAGGTTCTGAGCGTCTCTATCAGGCAAATAACACTCTTCTCCCATCCTCTCTGGCTCCTTCAACTGTGTCCTTGACCTGGGACTTGGGTAGCAGCTAATTCTTCTGGTCTTGGGCTACTATAGGCTGTGGCTTGTGTTGATTTTACATGTACTTGTAATATGTGATGCTATTATTTAGTGTTTTACTCATGATTATGGGAGACTATTCAGAAAGATTGATAAGACTAAAAAGCTAAAAGTTACATATTGGCATATTTTACACATTAGCTTTAGTGTGTTTTTCCTAAGCATATTAGCAAAAATGGGATCAAAGTATTTTTGGTTTTATTTTTCTTTTTACCTTAACAAAGAACATTTTTCAAAGTCATTAAATATGGATCGATGGGATATTTCATGAGCAAGTTAGTACTTTCATTATGTAAGCATTACTCAATTATTGAACAAAGGTTTCAATTCTCTTATTACAATTTTTCAAATGACATATATTCTTGAGACATATTTTGTGCATATTAAAGAACTTTCTAAGGAGCTGTCCCTAGAAGTGAAACTAATAAGTCAAAGGTGATCAATACTTTTTTAAAGGAATGATAAATATTATAGTTTGCATTCCAAAAAGGTTCCATCACTCAATTACATTTTAACAGAATGTAACTTCCGTCACAGCTATAGAATTAGGATGTTTTCATCCTTTGACACTGTCAACAGTCAGGGTCAAGAGTAAGAGTTAGTCATCCCTCTTGAGGAAATAGTTAAGGGGAGGTAAAACTATGATCTCTTTAAAATAATAGTCTGTGAAGTAAAAGAAGAATTCAGACTGGGTAAATGTCCATCTTTATTTTAAGGAAGAGTTTTACTTTTGTCTTCTCAGGCATACAATTTTAAAATAAAAATCCCACAACAATACACAGAAGTGGAGAGACGGTTAGAGAGCAGTGTGCTGTGAAGGCTGAGAAGGTTACTGTTAGGGCTGGTAGGGGACAGAAACTTGAATGTACAACAAGTTAAAGGCCTGTTGTTAAATGTCATCAGGACGGTTCTGGCCCATAGCGACCCCATGCACAACAGGAGGAAACACTGCCCGGTGCTGCCCCCTCGTCACAATGTCTCCCGGGCTCGAGCCCATTGTTGCAGCTTTGGTGTGAGTTCATCTCACGGAGGGAGGGCCCGCCTCTTTTTTGCTGTCCCTCTGCTTTACCAAATCTTTCTGCAGGGACTGGTCTCTCCTGATAACACGCCCAAACGATGTAAGATGAAGTCTTGCCATCCTCGCCTCTCAGAAGCACTCTGACCTTAAAAGGCTAAGATTCTTGTTATCGAGAAGTTTCTTGCATAACAGGAAAATGTCTACATAGATTTTTAAAAAATATTTACTAGTCTGTCACTTTCCTAAATAGAGTCTGTCCTACGAAAATGCCAGGGAGTGTGCACTTCTCCTCTAACATAGGGTCGCCAGGAGTCAGACTTGAATCAAGGGCAATTGGGTTGGTTGGGTTTGTTTATAAATGGTCTGTATATATATCACATGCTGTCAGGTACTGTCCAGTTGATTCTCAACTCTCACAGTGACTCCATGTGAAGAGGAGAACTGTCCCACCACAGGATTGCCTGGGCTGTAATCTTTAGGAGGACGCAGCATCGCCTCTTTCTCATTTGGAGCTGCTGGATGGATCGGAACCACTAGCCTTCTGGTGAGAGCTGAGAGCTCAGCCAGGCCACCACGTGCCTGGAGTCCGGCTGACTCCTGCCCCATAGAGCCCCAGTAGGGCAAAGCAGAACGGCCTGTCGCGTTTCCAAGGCTACAAATCCCATCCTTCCTTCACGGAGCAGCCTGGGGATTCGCACCCCGACCTTGTGGTTCGCAGCCAACGCATGTCAGCGAAACCACTAACTATTAAAACACCGAGCCCATTGCCATCGAGTTGACTCTGACCCCCTCGTGACCGCACAGGACAAAGTAGCACCGCCCCTTTGGGTTTCTGAGGCTGCAAATGTCTATGGGAGCACAAAGCCTTCTCTTTCTCCCTTGGAGCCGCTCGTGGTTTTGAAGTACCGCCCTTGTGGTTGGCAGTTCAACTTATAACCCACTACACTACAGGACTCCAACGTTAAGTTGGTGCTATTGATATTAAGAGTCCAGCCGATTCATAGAGTAAAGGGGACATACAACAGAGATGGGGGCCACGCAAAGATGTCATCTCAGGTGCATCGGTTATGATATAAATCACATAGCCGTGGAATCCTAAACTGCCTGTCTCGCTCACTCTCTTCATCTTGAACATGTACAGGGGGGCGGGCTCCAGAACCGCTAATGTCCTTTTTACAAACTCTGTGACTCTAAAATAAATTCCTAAAGTCCAGGTCGCCAAGAGATATTATTGTTTTTGTCTAAGAGGCTCTTCTCACGGACCTTTTTACTGGCTGGAACGGATTCTAACAAACACATGGTAAAGGTGGAGCAAATAAATAAATCATAAATACAAAGTCCTACTCAGTTTTCTCCCAATTCTTTACAAAAACTTACTTAAAAAACAAAACATTTTGTGTTTTGGAAATGTTGGTGGCAACACATGTACATGTGTGCTCAATACAAATTGAATGATGACTGTCATAAGATTTAGAGGAGCCCCCAGATAAATTGATTAATAAATAAAACAAAACATAAATTCTTCCTCAGAATGGTCAAGCTCTCACTGTTACCAAAAGCTAATTATAAAGGCAGAAATGCTCAGATCCAATTGATGTTAAAATAATTTATAAGATTCTTTACATATTATAAAATAATACATACTCATTTTAGAAAACTCCTAAGCAATTGGACACTTAATGAGGGAAAAAAATGCTTTTGGTAAAACACAAAGGTAATCCTTTCTCCGATATGTTAGACATATTTACAACTCTAAGTGTTCACACAAGTAATTAAAAAATGCTTTCTGAGGGCTGAGCCCCGGTGGCATAGTGGTTGTGCGTGGGACTGCGGACCACTCGGATGGAGGTTCAATTCCAGCAGCGGCTCCAGGAGCAAAGGCTGGGTCTCCTACTCCCGCCACCAGAGAGCAGTGATGCCCAAAAAACAAAACAAAACAAGAAAACAACAAATGCTTTCTGGATTAGCAAAAAAAATACAAGCTCTAACAATGTCTGTTGAAGAAATCAGAAATTTACTGCATTTCAGTGTAACTGCTTTTAAAAGTGCTTTTTGTGCATTATCATTGAAGGCAGGAGTATCTTATTCATAACTGGTTTGTAAATACAGTTCCTTTTTTATGTGTACATAGCCCAATAAAAGTGACAGAGCCTTTGACTCACAGATTGTGTTTAGTGAGTAAAACATTATAATCATTTCACAATTAGACTCTTCCCCTCATCGCACAACGAAGCAATTAGGAAGGGCATTAATTAGCTCCCTACATCCTCACAGCTTCATTTGTTCCAAGAGTTTTTGGGGGTTTTTTTTATTCCAACAGTTTTAAGTACAGACGTGGTAATTACTGAGAGAACTTTTAACTGGAAAAGAAATAAATGTTTCCCTCAGAAACTTATGCACTGAATGACTTTGAGGAAAAGAAATTACAACTTCACATTTCTAGGGTAGGAAACTAACAAATCTCCTTTATCTTCCTATGCTCAAATAAATTGGAGTTTGATTTATGACTTTCATTTCTTAAAATGAAAAAATATCCATTTTGTTGACATGCTGATGCACCCACAATAACGTGACCGCCCAGAGCGGAGTGGAAACCATGTGCGGGCTTTGGCCTCAAAGCACCTCCCAAAGCCTGAGCCTGTCCTGTTCCTCTTTCGGGAAACTGGCAGACGTGGCTGTTTGCGGAGGGAAAATAGGTCATTCATCAATAAACAATACAGAAGAAAGAAAAAGCTAGTATTTTTCTTGCTTTTGAGCAAGAAACATGAGAGATGACACGAATGAAAAATGTCAGAGAAGGGCTCTCTGAAGGCGTCATGATCCTGAACAGGGCATGGGAAGATGGGAGGGAATCAGCCAGTCAGACTTTCGGAACTGAAAGACAAGAGGGTGGAGACACATGGCAGCTTACAGAGGCCATTGGGGGCTAGAACATGGCGAGTTTTATAAACCAAGGGGGAAAGGCTAGATTTTATTCCAAGTGTGATCAGAAACACTGCTGCAGAGTATCACATAGGAAGTATCAAGTCCTGATTTACCCTATAAGAGATCAGTCTGGCTTGTGTATGAAAAAGGTAGGATTTAAGTTGACAAGCATGGGAAGAGTGAAAGCTGGGCGACCGGTGAGGAGTATTATTGCATGAATTCAGTCTCTTGTCCTCTCTGAACGTCAGAGCTTAGTATCTGTCTAACTGGGATAATTCACTAGGCTTGTTGAGAGCATTAAATGAGCTAATGTACATAGAACATGCAGGATGCCTAGCATATAGATACTCAATTAGTAACACAGGATGATGACCAAATGGAAGATGATTTTCAATATTACATGGACTAGTCAGTCCCACTTGCCCTACCCACCTTACCCTCTCATGAGCCCCCCAGAGCACTGATCGCCCAGCTGAACCTGACTCAGGAAATCTGCCACCACCATCCAGCAGGGAAGCAACAAAGCCCACATGGAAGAAGCATACCAGCCTGTATGACCACAAGGTGTCCACAAGATCATGTATCAACATGTATCAAAAGATCCAAAACCACCATATCAATTTGAAGGAGTGGGATTAGAAGGGAAACTCAAAGCCAATCTGTAGACATATGGACATCCCCCCCCCCCACTCCACCCCAAAGGATTACAAGGAAGGGATGATTCAACCAGGGTGCAATATAACACTGATGAAACACACATCATTCCTCCAGTTCCTGAACGCTTCCTTCCCCCACTACCATGACACAGTTCTACCTTACAAATTCAGCTAGACTGGAGTACACACGTTGGTACATAGAAGAGCTCTTCATGCATGGAATTCAGGACAGATAAACACTTCAGGAACAGTAGTGAGGGTAGTGATACCATGAGGGGAGGGGGCTAGTCGGGGAGAGGAAAAAGGGAGAAAGGGGTTACATGTCCCCCAAGGGGGTGAATAAAGAAATGTGGGTGAAAGATGACAAAGGATAGTGTAAGACACAAAATAGCAACAATAATATATAATCGATCGAGGATTCACTAGAGTGGGAAGGTAGGGGAGGGAGCAGAAAACATAGTCGCTCCTACCAAGGGCTCAGATAGAAAGAAAATATTTTGGAAATGTTGATGGCAACATATGTACAAGCATGCTTAATACAATTGAATGACAGATTGTTATCAGATTTGTAAGAGCCCCCCAATAAAATGATTCATAAAAATATGCCATATTCACACATATCCACCTGCACACCTTCTCTTTTGTAGAACTCTAAGAGTTTTAAGTCCAGTATACTAATTCAAAAATGCTAGCCTAAGGTTTGCAATGAACCAGCCTAGACTCAACCAACTTCTTCTTATAAACAGCTTTTTTCCTATAAAAAGATTCCTTTCTCAGACATTTAAAAATATCATTCGATAATGACATTATTAAATAGTAATTTTTTTTTGATATTTTGTCTAAGACGTTCCCACCTCCTCCTATAACAAAAGCAAAAACAAAAACAAAAAAGTACAGTATTAATTGAAGTGATTGGTCTCAAGGTGAATCCCTGACAGGGGCCAATTCTATCTGGGCCAGGCCACTAGATCCTAGTGGGCTACCACCACCATGCTCTCTCTTCAAGAACAGGTCTCTAAGCAGCTTCGGGGAAGCTTCATGTGAAGTGAGTCAGTAATAGCTAGCTATGGTTGGAATTAGAAAGGATTTTCTTAAGAGAATACTAAGGAGCTGGGAGGATAAGGAGTCTAAGGAGGCAGTTCCTTTCTTTCAGTGAGGTCTCTGTCCCAGAGACATAATACCGCAGATGACCAGGCCTCCTGAAAGGTAAAGCCATGTTGGGGGTGGGTGGGAGGTGGGGATGGGGTATCAAGCCTGTTCTGACTGCTCAGTTTTGCAACGATACATCTTTGTGGTATCAGAATATGCTCTGCTGAAGAATATGCTATCCAGAAGATTTCTTGGAAGCCCACCTGAAATGTGGGAGAAAGGAAAGAGGAAAGGTCAGGGTAAAGGAAATATCCCGACACTAAAATACAGGCTAAAATAAAATTAGTTGTCAGCCTGTAAACCTGAAAATTGGTTTCTTTCATTTTCTCCAGTTTCTAATTAGCTGGGCAAACATAAAATAAGATGGCTTTGCAGCATGGTTATGAAAACATTCTCAGCACTTCCGTCTAAACAACACTGACGGGACTGTTTCAGTCTACCAAGTCAGCAAGGACATTTTGGGTGACTCACCTTTCCAGCACCTTCCAGCTCTTTCTTATCTTTCAGTGCATGTCCAGATAGCATTTTCATTTCAATTACTCCTGCTACTGCAATGATGGGCACAAGTGCTAGGAGTAAAAGTGTTAACTGCCAGCCATAGATTAAGGATATAATAATGCCTGTCCCAAGGTTTGCTATATTCTGGGCTATTACAGCAAGCCTGGACCCAGTAGCCTGCAAAACAAACAAGAACAAATTAGAATGACACTGTTGTGATTTAAAAAAATATTTTATGTGTTCATATTTTCTTAAGGAGTACACTAATTCAGTTCACGAAAATTCATCTATTAAGTATTTCCTAAGACATGAGATGAAAAAGTAAAGTCTTAGAAGGAGTTTACTGGGCTTCTACAATAATTCTTTTCTATAACTTCAGAATAAATTCTGAAAGCACAGATCATTAATCCAAAGCTCAAAGATATTTCTATCTCTTCTGATTTTCTAATACTAAATAAAGTCTTTATCAATCAAAGTGCAATCGCTAAAGCAAGCTCTGCAAATTAGGTAGGCAGAACAGTCAGATAATCATACTAAATTGGGAGGAGTGAGAATTTCCAGTGTTCGTGTTGCTAGTGTTATTATTTGCTAATTACTCAAGCTCTGATTCTTCTATGGCAGAAAGAGCAATGCCTAGTCCTGTGCCATTCTCATGACCATTTAGTCCACTGTGCAGGTTACTGTACCGGTCCGTCTTACTGTGGGTTTTTCTCATATTCACTGGCGTTCAATTTTGTCAAATATTGTGTTTTTCCTTATGATGTGTCTGAAAGTAAGCAAGCCAAAATCTTACCATCCTCATGACTAAGGAACATGGTCATTATAGTTCTTGATGGGAATTTCATCACATAGTCAATAATCTTTTCCACTGTCCAGCATTTGAACCCAAATTAAAAACACCATTTGGGGGCTGAGCCCTGGTGGCATAGTGGTTGTGTGCAGAACTGCGGCCCACTGGGCTGGAGGTTCAAATCCAGCAGCAAGGCTGGGCCTCCTACTCCCACCACCAGAGGGCAGTGAGCACCCCCCCCCCCAAAAAAAAAAAAAAGAAAAACAAAACAAAAACACCATTATGGGATCAGGCACACTTTGGTCATCATTGTTTCATCTTTGCTCTCTAACACTTAAAAGAGATTTAACCAATGAATGCAATACGCCATTGGACTATTTGGGGCTGTAGTCTGTACACATCATTAAGTGAAGTGGAGAGAACTTGATAGTTCCATCCCCCTCCATTTATCATCAGGTTGTTGGTTAGTCCAGTTGTGAAGACTGTCATCTTTTCATACTCTGGCATAACCCACCCTGAAGGCTTTAGTCTTTGACATTCATCAGTAAGTTCTTCAAGTCGTCTTCTTTTTCAGTAAACAAGGCTGTGTCATCTTCCAATCCTGATGCCCTGTCTTTTTTCCTAACGTCCAGCTTCATAGACTATTTTCTCATAAGCAGGCTGACTAAGCAGTATAAGGCTAAGACTGCATGGCTCATCTCTTCCAATTTTAAACCATGGAAATATCCCTTTGTTCCTATGAAAAGAATGTCCCTTGATCAATGTTCAGTAGCATTTTTCTATTAACCAAGAATTAAAATAGACTGATCTTACATGGTAAGCTGATTAATACTTCTTATTCTGAATAATTGCGTTTCTACTTGCATTTTGTTAATGGATGAATACCAGTGCACATAACTAAAGATATCTTAAGAAGTTACTTTTATACCCTACAGTATTTTACATTTAAATAGTTGACATTCTGGCCATATACCATGTGATATAATCTGAACGTTAAATTCTATTTACTGTTCTCTTAATGCTTATGGAGCCCTAACAACTGAGATGAACAACAGTTTCACCCTGAGGTCCAACGGGCCCAATCAGGACAAACGCCGACAGCCCACACAAAGCAGGTACACACCCCTTTAACTTGAGCAGCGTCATTGGCGAGCCTGGTGGTCAATGCTCCCGTGGTGTTTTTAGGGTCATCAAACCAGCTTACATCCTGTGAGGCAGAAAGTTATGTTTATTGTCATACAGCCATATTTTAAAACTCTTACTTCTACGAGGGCAGTGGCAAGTTTTACTGCTGTGTCCTCTACACTTTTTAAACACTGAGGAATTGATACAGATTAGGGACACAGCAGATCTTTGAACAACTCAAAAATAGATAGGTTCACGTGACAAAATTTTTCTGAATGCCTAACTTGGGCTTCAGGCATGGTTTCAAACATGTTCAACCGACACAGCAGGGAACAATAAAGATAACAACAATAACAAAAGACAACATCAACAAAGATGTTGCTTTCAGGAACCTTAGAGTGTAGTGGTAGGAAGCAGAGGAAAACATATCAAGTAGATATATCATGTCAGGAAGGAGTCAGTGCTATGAAGAAAAAGAGAACAGAGTATGAGAAAAAGATAAACAGTGAGAGATGGTGCTGTTTGATAGGTTCAGAAGGGGACAGGGAGGCCCTCTCGAAGTGACCTCTGAACAAAGATAGTGAAGGGATAGTGAGGATATGAGTTGTTTGGGTATTTTTTGTAAAGACTGAGGCAAAGAACTCTAGATTTGTTCATCCCCTAGAAAGAAAATCCTTCAGGATTTCTGCTATGCTAAAAATCAACACATTGTGCATGGTCTTTTGGGCAACTGTAATGATTCCAGATTTACACACACATACACACACACACACACACACACACACCCGCCCCAAGATCTGGGTCGCTTAGCTTTTGAAAAGTTTTAGGCAGAGGGATATAATCTAAGTTTTATTTAGAAGGATAACTGGCTGCACTGAGGTGAACAAACGGGATTGGGGCAGTGAGATGGTTAAGAGGCTACTGTAATATCATCATATTAAATAGAGAAGGAGGGGAAAAAATCTAGCTACCATTTACTGGCAAGTGGGAGGAAGGGTAAGGATAAGACCTGTAGGAAGAAGAACATGGAAAATATGATTCTGGGACTATGAAGTATGACATGCTTATTGGAAATTCAACAGGCTGAGTAAGCAATTAGATAACATTAGTTCAAGGCAGAAAAATGAATTGGATAAAAAATAAATCAATAAATGCAACCCAGGGCTGAGTCCCGGTGGCATAGTGGTTGTGCGCAGGACTGCGGCCCACTGGGATAGACGTTCAATTCCAGCTCCACAGGAGCAAAGGCTGGGCCTCCTACTCCAACCACCAGAGGGCAGTGATGTCCCAAAAAACAAGCAAAACAAAACAAAAGTAATCCAGAGAAAAGTTAACATTCAACATAAAATAGCAATATCTTGGTAAAACTAAATAATTAAAAAATACAGAAATAATAGCAAGTTTGTGAAGTGGAAGTACAAATTGATCTGTAACAAAACAACCATGGCCCTAAGAAGCTATCCGAACTGGTGATCTGCATTCAAATAGTAGCTTTTGGCCTTCCCCCCAAATAAGAAAGAAATAAAGTATGATAATTTATTATAGTATGTATCAATTTGCTTTTTAATATACTTAAATATTTGTAGGGTGTGTCCTGTCTCCAGATTATAAATTCCTTGAAGACAAGGATTATTAATGCCTGAATGATTTACAATGTTTAGTACTATGCTTTCTAAGCAGAAATAACTTAATGTGTGTTTGCTATACTTCATAATTTATGGAAATGGCCTTATACAAGTCATTAGCCCATCTTTTGACATGTCCTTGAGGTTGGTAATGGGACATTTGGCCCCGGACCAGGGTTGATCTGGAGCCGAGGTGGAATTTCAGCTATAAATAAAGTTTGACCTGAGAGTTTCAGGACAAGATCCCCATCAAACAGTGCTCTTAAATCCATGAGGCTGAGTCCCGGTTTTGTGAATCATTGGCTAGCCAGCCCCATAAATATGAAGGGGACTTCAAAAGATTCATGAAAAAAATGGAATGAAAAGATTATGGAATTTTTCTACAAACTTTTTGAAGCCCTCCCAAATGTCATCTTTCTGGGTAGTGGTGGTATGAATGGGGAAGGAGGAAAGTCCAAAAAGGAGATGGGAAAGTATGAATGCTATCTCACTATCAGCAAATCAATTTCAAATCACAGTGACCTTAGAGAACTATCCCTGTGGGTTTCTAAGACTTAACTCTTCACAGGAGTAGAAAGTCCCGTTTTCTTTTTTGTTTTTGTTTTTAGTCATTTTATTGGGGGCTTGTACAACCCTTATCACAAGCCGTACATCCAACCATTGTATCAAGCACATTTGTACATTTGTTGCTATCATCCTCCTCAAAACATTTGCTTTTTACTTAATCCCTTGGTATCAGCTTATTTTGCCCCTCTCTCCTCAATGTCCCCTCCTTCCCTCACCCTGTACAATTTATAAATGGCTATTTTTTTCATGCCTTCCGCTGTCTGACATCTCCCTTCACCCACTTTTCTGTTGTCCATTCCTCAGGGGGGAGGCTATATGTAGAGCATTGTAATTGGTTTCCCCTTTCTACTCCACCTTTCCTCCACCCTCCCACTGTTGCCACTCTCACTACTGGTCCTGAAGGAATCGTCTGTCCTGGATTCTCTGTGTTTCCAACTCCTATCTGTACTGGTATACATTCTCTGATCTAGCCAGATTTGTAAGGTAAAATTGGGGTCATGATAGTGGGCGGGGGGAGGGTAGCATTTAAGAACTAGAGGACAATTTTATGTTTCATTGTTGCTACACTGCAACCCGACTGATTCGTCTCCTCCCCACAACCCTTCTGTAAGGGGATGTACAGTTGCCTACAGATGGGCTTTGGGTACCCACTCTGCACTCTCCCTCATTCACAACGATTTGATTTTTTTGTTCTTTGATGTATGATACCTGATCCCTTTGACACCTTGTGATCACACAGGCTGATGTAGTTCTTCCATGTGGGTTTTGTTTCTTCTGAGCTAGATGACCAGTTGTTAACATTCGAGCCTTTGAAACTCCAGATGCTATGTCTTTTGATAGCTGGGCACCATCAGCTTTCTTCACCATATTTACTTATGCACCCGTTTTGTCTTTGGCAATTATGTTGGGAAGGTGAGCATTATGGAATGCCAGTTTCGTAGAACAAAGTGTTCTTACATTCAGGAGTACTTGAGTGGAGACCTAATGTCCATCTGCTATCTTAATACTAAACCTATAACTTTTTGCACATACATTTATTTCTCCAATATGACATATAAGTATATTTACATATGTACATACCTGTATTTAGACTTCTACAAATGCCCTTTGCCTCCTAGTTTTTTCCTCTACTTCCTTTTACTTTTTTTTCCCACTATCATTCTCCGTCTTCATTTGGGTTTTAGTAATTCCTCTCAATTACATTGCCCCTGATCAAGTCCTACCAGGCCTCCTGCACGCTCCTCATCACTGATTTTTGATCAATTGTTGTTCCCTTGTTCTTGGGTTGGTTAACACCACTTCCTTGCCCGCTCCCCCCCCCCATCTCTCCCTATTCCCATATCCCCCCAGAACTATCAGTCCCTTGTTTTCTCCTCCAGATTATTTATCCCACCTGTCTTATTTAGATAAACCTATAGAGATAGTAATATGGACAAAAAAACAAGGCAGAGTAAGACAAAGTGACAAAAGAAAGGAAAATGACAACAAGAAAAAAAACAATGACAAAAACACACACCTATAAATAGTTCAAGGTCTGTTTGTTGACCTTTAGGAGTGCTTTCCAGGCGAGTCTAATGGGGTGCCAATGCCCTGGCCCCAACCAAAGTCTACTTTTGGTACTCCCTCAGGACTCCCTTGCTCTGCTCCCCTTGCTGTTCTGTTGCACACCCTTAGTGTTTTGCCTCCAAGTGGTGGGGTCAGATTAGGTGCAATTCGCACACTGTGTCTCTAGTGTTGCCCCTGTAGGGCTATGGGTCAGTGAGGGATGTCATGTCTCATAGTGACACTGATCCTATGGTCTCCTCTGTGTATTGGTTGTTCTAAGCAGGGATATCGTCCCCAAGGCTTGATGGGCCAGGATGTGCTCCACTCTCTCTTCCTCCCCCTTCATAGGCTCGTGTGTGCTCTGATCACACATGTCCTTCTCCCTGAGCTGTGGCTTCAGTGCTGTTCTCTGAAGTTAATTCTTCTGGAGGGAGGGAAAAGTCCCATTTTTTGAGGAACAATTAGTGGTTTCAAATTGCTACCTGTAGTCAGTAGCCCATTGTATAACCCTATATGCCACCAAGGTTCCTTGAATGCTGTCTAGAATCCTGATACAGAAATCTTTTTAGCCATAGTTCAAGTCCCACCAATGTGCCTGGGTATCCTTCTGGGCCTTTATCTTCTTCACTGGCAAGTCTTTAATGGGAAATATGGGAGGCATTCCATTCAACATCATGAGCTAGTCATATTGGGGCTGAAATGAGAGCATCAATCTAACCCAACAAAGAAAGTGAGCAATAAGAAAATGGGAAAGAGGGATACATTTTGACATGCAGAAAGATGGGGCCCGGAGCGCATTCTTTGGAGAGACGAGACAGTATGCCCTGGGTAGTCCAGGGAAAAAAGAGAGAGAACAGGAAGAGATGAGAGATACTGAGGACCACTTCTGCTTGCTCTACCCAGGGTTACACTGGTAGCTCCATTTGACTCCCAGGGATCAGATCATCCCCTACGTTCATCATAACAAACAGCCAGCCAGTCTTAGCCTGCACCTGGATTTGGGGTGCGGCAGATGGGGGGAGGGGCTTGCAAGTTGCAACTGGGGGAAAGTCTAATACTATAAGGTTTTATGACTCGAGCAACTTAGCACCTCTACAGAGAACTGGGGAGCCCTCATACCCGGCACACTCAACAGACATACCTGTCTCAGCATGGATTTGAAAACCTCATATCGGAGCCGCTTGGTGAGGATTTCTCCAGCTTTGCCAAATGTGAAGCCCTGGCAAGAAGAGAACAGCACATGCTTCAGTCGGTCGGCAGACTTGCAAGGGTTAGCTGCATGGTTATACCTAGACACACAGCGGAAAGCTCAACTGGAGGCTGAGGTGCCACTGTCATGCCTCAGGGAGGTCATAGACTAGCTGAGATTGATGAGTAAATGTGCGACTTTATGCTTACTCCTCCTGAGTATACCAAGGACCCAGAGTCTGGCATGGAGGAAACTAAAAAGATCCCCAGGAGGACCATGTAAGTGAGTGGCCATATTGTTTATTACATACTTTAAAACTGGGCATGCTTGAGAGTGAAATGCACTGGACCGAGGTATAATCAAGTTGGCATACATGGTCACCCCAGCCATAAGGACACAAAGAACAAAGATGTCCAAGGCTTGGTTTTCAAGCTTACAAAGAAAAGGAGCAAACTAGGCTGGGGAAGAAAGCTTACTGAGCAAGAATTTCTTCGCTTTCCCTCCCCATTCCAAGAAAATATAAGTTGTGCCTGGAAAGGGAGTTCTAGGGAAACTAGGGAAAGCACACACACAGGAGGACATGTGCACAACCCGCAATAGACTTCCCATTAGACCACATCTGGGGAGGAAGAACCGAGCTTCTTCCTATGCAGGAATAGATAAGAGAAGTTCCCCTTCTTTCTGGACCTCTGGGAAGCAGTCATTGATGTGTGAAGCCTGCTTATAATGGCTTGAGGCGAGGGGACAGGAAAACTGCTCTATGGGTCTCAGAATGTTTCCCAGAGAGATACGGAGGAGGTCCACCATGTCTTTCTTTTTTTGGACTCACAAGGAGCGTGTGGATATTACCTGAGAGATGGGGAAGAAACACGTGCAGAGCACAGCAAGGACAGAGCCAATTCTTATAAGTGGTTCTGTGGTCACACCAAAGGGGGAGGGCTAGGGGTGGACCACGTAAGTCAGCCAGAGGAAGCCATGGACCAATGTCCAAATACAGCTTCCTCCCTCCCAATTCTGTTCTATATGAAGGCCCTCTGTAAGCAAGGAGGGAGGGGAACTCTGACGCTTTATTCAGGTGAATGCTGAAATTACCACCGTGACAAAGTCTTCTTGGAAAGATCAGTGGAAGGCCCCTGTCAGTAAGCGGAAGGGAATGTGGCATAGCTTGCCCCACACCAAAGCTAAATCCACTGCCACAGGCTCAATCCCATCTCATAGCAGCCCTGTGGGGCAGGGTAGACTTGCTCCTCTACGTTGCTGAGGCTGTAACTCTTTTAGGGAGTAGAGAACTCCATCTTTCTGCAGAGGGGCAACTACTGGTTTCAAACTGCTGAACTTGTGGTTAGCAACTCAACACATCATCTTCTGCTATTTTTAATGAAGTGTCTACCAGATGTCACACCTGACAAATATTATTCTGTCATTATATCTTTTTTTTTACAAGCCTATACGAAAACCACTCTGTCACTTTCCAGGAAAAACAGAGGAGAGCAGGTGGCCTGTTGCTGAAGTCGCGGTACTTACTATGGCAGAAATGGAATCTAAAGGTGGGTCTAATGATCGTTCTAATCCGAATGAGGACTCCCGGCCTGAGCTGCTCATCCCCCATCGAGCTCTCGCTGCCCACTGCCCCATCTCTAAAATGAGGGTATTCTAACAATATCGCTGGACATTGTATGTCATCTCTATAATTCAGAAATGTTGTTTCCATTTCAGTTTGTGAGGCACTTTCCAGGTCTCCAAAATACCATCACGTCTATCAAGGTATAGATGTAACATCCTTTTTGTCACTAATCCACATTAAGGACCCAGGTCAAAGCCTCCTTCCCTCTAAATTTCTAACCAACTTCAGCATTCGGCAATCTTTTGTAGCATGAATGGCTGGGACGACAGCCAAGGAAGCCATTAAAGCACCATGTCATTTCTAAAACATGGAGTTATATTTTAATTTCCCAATGACAGTTTAAGAACTTAGTGAAGACTTCAGTCTTTCTTTCACATCTCCTATATTGTTCAAAATATTTCATCTATTGAAAAATTTAATGTGTTCTTACAGAGTGTTGAGTAGACTTATGCAGATTTTTGCCTTGCAGGGATATTTGTGACATTAGCCAATCAGAGTGATCAAGTGCTTTTCTACCAGCTACTTACAAACCTGTGCATTTCACATGATCTCTTTCGAGCCTCACAGCTACTCTGGGAAGCAGGTATCACTACTCCTGTTTTACAGATCAGGAAACGGAGAGTGGAGCAAGGGCCCTTGAGTCTCGGTTTCCGACTGCCTCTGCCTACAACACTGAGAGCACTCCTGAGTTCCTCTGCAATTTTGTTTCAGCCAAACAATCTACAAGCTTTACACTGGGGTCGCTTACAAATGGTTCATGTCCTTTCGTTTGAAGGTTAACATTCTTCCATGATTGACCAGAGCCATTTTTCCCTTAGTAAAAGTCAAATGATAATGATATTTTTTCACAACAATTTAAAAACCTATATGCCTCATGGATGGGATTTTGTTGGTGGTTGTTACTTTTAGAATACAGGGAAATGTTTCTTTCATTATTGAAGTTGACTGGCAATACTTATCTCCAACCTTCCTGGATTCGCTCCAGGCCCACCATTCTTTCTTAGTCACTTACTGGGTCAAAATGTTCTGTTCCTTTTGATTTTAATAATGTTTCCAGTGGTTTGAAATGAAGAGGAAGGAACTAAACAAGGGGAAAGCAAATTATCATTGTTTTAAAATTGATTAAAGAATGTGGCTGCTCACAGACAAGGAAATTGAAGGGCAATGCTACTAAAGAGTAACTTATGGAACCCAAAGTTAGACACGTTGCCAACAAGTTGATTCTGACTCACAATGACCCAAGAGACACAGTAGAACTTGCCCATTGAGCCCGCAAAGCTCCTTGAAATCATACAGGTGCTCAGCAATTCTTCTTGAGTAGCAACACACACGCCAACATGAATAAAGTGAAAATGTAGACATTTACCTGAAGGAAAAATGTAATGAAAGAAATAATTCCAAGGACTAGAAACAATAAGGAAAATAGGTCACTCTTTTGCCGCTGCATTACAGGATCATTAGCTTGTGTAAAAATCTGTAAGAAAATAACAAAAAAGATTTCAGTTCCACAACGGAAGCAACTATTGTCCCACAACAAAAGCAACTATTCTGGGTCAGACCCTTTGACCGGTCCAGCACAATACTCGGGGGTCAAGTCTTGGTGCCCTAATGCCAACATTGTCTGTCGGCCTTAACATCCAAGGATGACTCTGTCACTGAGAAATTAGATCCAAGACCATTTCTGCTTGTACTCTCTTGAAGGAAAGAATGCTACAAGTGCTGTAACATACTGTGCAAAGTGAAGTGAGAGCGCATACTCGTCTCTCCTTTTAGTGGGAAGCTACTTTATAAGGCAATTTGCTATAATGTAATTTAGATATGTAAACCTAACACAAGGTGTCTGAAAGAAATCCGTGGATGTGATTTTATTGAATAAGAGAAATGGTCACTCACTTAGCTCCACCATTTCTTTACTTTCTTTCCCCTTTTGGTAATCCTTCTCTTTTTATTTGTGAAGTCAGGGGAAAAGAGATACCATCCCCTCAGCCTTTTAAAGGTATTTATTGCTATCAAAGGTTCTCTGAGCACTGCACTTTTGTTGCTGCTGTTGTTATTTTTAATCATTTTATTGGGGACTCATACAATGCCTATATATATGGCTCGCATAACTCATATCACAATCCATCCATTCATCCATATTTGTTGTCATCATCAAGCACATTTGTTGTCGTCAACATTCGCAAAACATTTGCTTTCTACTAGAGCCCTTGATATCAGGTCATTCTTCTCCCTCCCTCCCCACCACCCCCTCATGAACCCTTGAGAATTTATAAATTATTATTATTTTGTCATGTCTTACACTGTCTGATGCCCACTTTTCTGTTGTCCATCCCCCAGGGAGGAGGTTATATGTAAAGCCTTGAAATCACTTTTCCCTTTCTACTGTACCTTACCTCCACCCTCCCATGGTCGCCATTCTCACCAATGATCCTGAAGGGATCATCTGTTCTGGATCCCCTGTTTCCAGATTCTATCTGTACTAGTGTACATTCTCTGGTCTTGCCAGATTTGTAAGGTAAAATTGGGATCATGATAGTGGAGGGTAGGGGAGGAAGCATTTAAGAATTAGAGGGAAGCTGTATATTTCATTGTTGCTACACTGCACCCTGACTGGCTCATCTCTCACATGACCCTTCTGTATGGGGATGTCCATTTGTCTACAAATGGCCTTTGGGTCCCCATTCTGTATTCCTCCTCATTCACAATGATGTGATTTTTGTTCTTTGATGCCTGATACCTAAGCCCTTCGATGCCTCATGATCACACAGGCTTGTTTGTTTCCATGTGGGCATTGTTGCTTCTGAGCTAGATGGCCACTTGTTTACCTTCAAGTCTTTAAAACTCCAGATGCTATGTCTTTTGATAGCCGGGCACCATCAACCTTCTTCACGACATTTACTTATGCACCCACTTTGTCTTTGACAATTATGTCGGAAGGTGAACATCATGGAATGCCAATTTAATAGAATGGAGCACTATTTTTTGCGTGCCTTAGTATGTTGTGTTTTCATTCTCATTTGCTTCAAGGGAATCTTTTAATTTATTTTTTATCTCTTCTATGACTCAGTAGTTTTAAAGCAGAATGTCATTTTTCCATGTATTTGATTTCCACCACTCCTCTCAATCTTACTATTACAGTTTGTTTTAACATTGAACCAATGTGATCTAAGAGGATGCTCTGTAGTATTTTAGTATTCTTTAAATTTAAGGAAGCTTACTTTATGGTCTTGTATAGAATCTGTTCTAAAGAATGTTCTCTGTATTGGAAAAGGATACATATTATACTATTGTTGGGTAAAGTGCCCTATAGACAAGTTGAGTGGGTTATAAAGTATCCTGCAATTTTTTCAATTTTTATTCCTTTCAGTTTGATTCATGTGCATTGAGGCTCTTCCAATGAGTGGATGGTTATTATGGTTATATCTTCTTGTTCATTGAACTGTAGCTATTATGTAATAGCCTTCCATATTTATTATGCTAATATTTGTCTTAAAATCCATTTTATCAGAAATTAGTATCACCACTTCTGTTCTTGTTTGAATATCATTTGCTTCATATACACACACACGCATAGAATATTGACTTTTAGTCTTTCTTTTTGTTGTTGTACCTAATGTATGAGTCTTGTAGACAGCATATTGGTGTGTTTTGTTCTCTTCTATTCTATCTTTCCATTGGTACCTCTTATGAATGCATTTACATTCAGTACAATAATCATTAGGTATGAATTTAGTGCTCTCATTTTCCCCTGTATTTTCCTTGTGAAACAGCCAGTTCCTTAGTTCTGTATAATTTTCTGTTGAATTCACTTTGTCTGTGCCTTTTATTTTCATTTGGTGAAAATATGTCATCTACTTGTTATTTTTCATGGGAATAATCTTCAAAATTTATAGAGAAAAACTTCAACATCTCAAAATAAAAGGCAAATAATCCAATTAAAGATGGGATGAGAACATGAAGAAGCACTGCACCAAAGAAGCCGTCAGATGAAAGATCGGTAACAATCACTAGCCCTTGTTGTAGTTAAGCACCACTGTGTTGCTTTGGGCACATGGGGAGCCTACGTAAAACAGAACAGAGGACTGCTTTGTCCTGAGCCATCCTCTCAATTGTTCTTCTGCTTGGGCGCAGCTTTGCAGACAGCTTGTCCAGGGCCTTCCTCCTTTGCTGCCTCTCAACTTTACCAGACATGATGTCTTTCTCCAGGGACGGGTCTTTCTTACAACGTGTCCACAGTATGTGAGGCAAAGTCTCACCCTCTTTGCCTTTACGGAACATTCCATCTGTGCTTTTTCCATACTTGTTTTTTTCTTTCGGCAGTCCATGGTATTTTCAATATTGTTCATCAGGACCATGATTCAAATGCATTAATTCTTCTTTGCATCTCCTTATTCAAAGTCCAACTCTCACATTCTTATGTGGCATTTAATCATGGGAGACAATGGGCAGTGTATGATAGGGCAAAATAATAATAATTCATAAATTATCAAGGGTTCATGAGATGCAGGGGGATGCAGGGAGGAAGGGGGAAAATGAGGAGCTAATAACAAGGGCTTAAGCAGAAAGAAAATGTTTTGAGAATGATGAGGGCAACAAATGTACTAATGTGCCTTGCATACACTGGATACATGTATCAATTGTGATAAGAGCTGTATGAGCCCCCAGTAAAGTGATCTAAAACAAGAAAGAAAATATCATGGCATAGGTCAGGCACACAGAGTCCTCATGCTATTCGCAGAATCGGACTTAATGGAAGCAGCAGGCAAGAGATCAAAAGAAGCCTTGCACTGGGTGAGCCTGCTGCTCGTCAGCACACTGGGGGGAAAAGGAGCTATATTTGAGGACTGATGTGTGCTCCACCATTTCAGAAAAAAAGCCAGTTCCTAAGGCAAATCTCTCTTTTAGGATGGCAAATTAGATGGTCCATACTGATGAACTTTCCAGAGGTGGTGGTTGTATATCATCAAAGCAATCCTGAGGCATGATAGGACCTCATCCCAAGGCTGTGATCTTTACTGTAGTGGAACTCCACATCTTTCTCCCACATGGCCACTGGCAGACTGGAAGCACCCATCTTGATTAGTGCGGAGCACTGAACCAGTAGATTACTGACGTTTCTTCCATGGAGACGTTCCCAATGATATGGAGACAGGGTAATAGAATGCTTCAGGCTTGAGGACACCTCCACATAAAAAGAAAATGCCCATCTTCCTTCTCAGTAGTCAAAATCAGATTTGTCATAGGGTCACAGTCCAATCCAGTCCGGGTTGTAAAAACAAAGCATTTTAATAAGCAATGACAACAAAGCTAAATCAGGTCCAACCAATAAAGTTTCTTGCTTCATTGTGCCACTAAATGTGATAACTATCAATGAGTGAGCTCTTACTATGTGCCAGGCATTATTCTACTCATATTCATGTGTACCATTCATTTTAATCTTATATCTCTGCTGGTTTATTATTACCATCATTTTACATAGAAGGAAACTAAAACCCAGACAGCTTAACTCCTTTGAGGTAGGTAGCTCACAATGAGAGCCCCAGAATATAGACAATCTGATCCAGAGCCCACACTCTTAGCCACTATCAGACACGCCTTCAAAGAAAGAGACAGTTACTTGGTCACCCACCCAGTATCTAGGAGCTAATGTTCACATTCCTGTTTATCTATTTCTAGACTTCATGCTATATGAGAGATACACAAAATCTAAAAATTAAGCTTTTGTTACATATGGATAAATATTTTCCTATGGTATCCACTTCCTTTTGTTTACAGGTGGTGCCACTGTCTGTCAGTCTTCCTTACTGTAACATAGAGAACAGAAAATGGACAGCAGTTTAGAAAAGTTTATATGAGTAATTTTTAATGGAATCTACCCAAGCTCATTTGTTCACTTCCTGTCTACAATCGCCTTTGCACTAGGATGGCAGAGTTGAGTAGTTGTAAAAGACACACACACACACACACACACACACACTCCTGACAAGCCTAAAAAAGATGCAAAGCACTTTCTTTCCTTCTCGTCAGCTTGAGCAATATCTAGCACAGAGTAGACATGAAATAAGTTATTTCTTTGAAATACATTTTTTTTTTGGCGAATGAATTGGATGAAGATTGACCAGCAAGATCATCAGTTTGAAGTCCACAATTCATACATGTGGTTTCAACTCACCCTTGGCAGTCCCCTCAATATGCCATCAGTTAGCCCACTGCCCCCCTGTATTTCTACTTTCCATTCCTTCTCATTTGCTAACCCTCAAGATTTCATCCTTGAGTAAACATTTTTTTTTAATGAATACATGGCACAATTGTGTGTTGCTTGCTATACAAGCAGGGAATGTGTCGTCTTCTATTCAGAGGCAAGTAGTGTTTGGTCTGTTTTTGTGGTGACCTCCTAAACATTAAGTGCACCAAAATTTCACTACAATAGTAAAAAGAGAACTCACAAAGGGCACAAAAGAGGGAAATGGCAATGATATCCTGGTTGAAAAACTGATCTCTAAAACTTATAGACAGCTTCCACACCTCAACAAGACAAAAATTTCCAGGGAAAAGTGACTAGAGGACTTGAACAAGCACTGCCCAAGAAGGCATTCTGGTGGCCAAAGCACATGCACAGAAATGCTCATGGTCAGTGGTCACAGATCATGCCTTCCACTGCCATCCAGCCTATTTTGACTCACCATGACCCCACGGAGCTCAGTGGGGACTTCCAAGACTAGAAATCTCTAAGGGAACAAGCAGCCATAATTCCCTCCTGCAGAATAGCTGGCGGGTTTGACCTATCACCCTCGTGGTTAGCAACACAACATAGAACCCATTGGGATGCCATGGCGCCTTCAGTAGCCATTAGAGAGCTGCAAACTCAAACAGCAAAGAGACCATTTCACTTCAGAATTAATAGCAAAGTTAAAAAAAATCAATAGGGACAGTAAGTAGAATATGGGGTTCTGAAGGGAGGTGTCTTGGTGTATGCAGGGTGTGTGTGGGGAGGAGGAAGCAGTAAAAAGGGGGTGATGTCAAAGAGTTTGGGAAGGGAAAGAATGTTTACTGATTTATTTTTATTAAAAGATTTTTGTTTGTTTTTTGTTTCTTGGGCATCACTGCCCTCTGGTAGTGGGAGTAGGAGGCCCAGCCTTTGCTCCTGTGGAGCCACTGCTGGAATTGAACCTCCATCCCAGTGGGCCACAGTCCTGTGCACAACCACTATGCCACTGGGGCTCTGCCCCTTTATACAAAGATTTTATTGAGGGCTTTTATGGCTTTTCTAATAATCCATACTCAATTATATCAAGCCATCATTAAATACCTGTTGCCATCATTATTTTCTAAACATTTATTTTCTATTGAGTTCTCATTATCAGCTCTTTTTGTCATCCCCCTGGATGTTTTGAAACTGATTGTGGTAGCAATTGTAAAATACTGCCTGACATGATTAGACTTTGGACTGATATGGTATCTCTATTAACTTCCAATAAAGTGATTTTGGGAAAAAAAAAGAAAACAATAAACACTGGTAATGGTATGGAGAGATTAGAATCCTCACACACTCATAAAACCAAGTAAAACTCACTGCCATTAAGTAAATTCTAACTCATAACGATGCTCTCCATCAAGCAGGGCAGAACAGCCTCTGTGGGTTTCTCAAACTGTTACTGTTTACAGGAGTAGATGCCTCTCTTTCTCCCACAGAGTGGCTGGTGGTTTTGAACAACTGACCTTGAGGTTCACAGCTTCACACATAACCCAGTTTCTTTCATACACTCCTAGTGGGACTGCAATATGGTAAAACCACTGTGAAAATGGTATGACACTTCTTTTAAAAGGTGGAATTGGAAAGGCCACGTGACCAAGCAATCCCACAATACGGTACATAGCCTGGGGAAGGAAGAGCCATGACACGAGTAGACATACGCACACCCATGTTCGTCATGGTATTATTTGTAACGGCAATAAGTTAGAAACAAGCTAAATGCTCACCAGAAAATGAGTAAGTAAACAAAAAAAAATTACCAGGCTTTTTCTTGGTAAGACAGACTATTAGAACCTCAAGTCTAAGTCACCCTTGAAGTCTCAAACTGAACTCACTCCAATGGCTCAATTACCCACCAAGCAACAGACAGGTTTATAAGGTCAGCAACAGCAGCAGAGAGGTGCACGCTCCACAGAACAATCAACCATGCACCTCAGAAGGGCACCATCCACCAAGGTCAAATTAAGAGGTAGTAGCGGTTAGAAAAGAAGCAGGGTTGAAGACAGGAACCACAAAGAATAAAGAGGAAGGAGTGAGGGTCCCTGGCAGGGCTTGCAATCAACAACATGAAGGTAATTGTGTGTGAACTGCTGAATGGAAAACTCAACTTTGCTTTGTAAACTTCCACCCAATTCACCTTAAGAAAAGAAGAACCCAAACCAAAAACACCACACCAATCTATTATCAATAAGAAAGGATGTCCAAAAATCAGCTTTCCTATCACAAACCAAAAACCTAGTCTTACACCTCCAAACTGCCTAGTTTCAAAAGAAGATTTTTTTTTGTACTTTTGGTATGCAGTCACAAAGATTTCATACTTTGGTTAAAATTCCCACATAAATTTAAGTAAATGGCCCTAAACACTTACTCCGATAATCCTGGAAAAGATGACTGAGAATGCCGGCTGCAGCCCTCCATTTATAATGGCACAAAATATACCAACCACAAAATAAGGCCACTCTTCTGCGTTCAGTTTTAGAATTCTCCAAAAGGCAACAGGTGGTACATTTTCATCCTGGAAAATAAAAAATATTGCAGTAGATTATAAAATAATTGACAATATTTTAAGATATACATCTTCACTGTGTGAAAAATTAACTTTAAATGCAGACAACTGAATCTTATTTCCTTATCAATTAATGACCATTTAGCTTCAAATAAAGGTGTTAGTGAACTTATCAACTCATCACTCTTTCATTTATTTTCATTTATTTCATTTATTTCATTTCTTTTATAGATAAGCGTGTTTCCCCAAACATCTAACTCTTCTGGCATTTGGAAGGTGATACTATTTCCAAGTGGGGATAAATGGAAGAGAAACCACGATATTTTGGACCCATTAGAATCTCTTCACATGAGAAACTGAAATTCAAAAATGCTCGCCCAAAATAAGATTGCTTTCTAAAATTCTAAGCTGATTCCAAATACTGAGATTTTGTGCACAGGGTACTCCAAGAGATAGGACAAGGAGATCTCAGACTCCTCCCCCTCGTTCGAATCCCACCTAACACCTAGACCACCATGCTAAGAAACAATGTGAGGCTGAAGGGATTCTCTGCTACATCAGCGATTCTCAACCTTCCTAATGCTGGGGGGACTCTTTCATACAGTTCCTCATGTTGTGGTGAACGCCCCCACCCCCCAAACATAAAATGATTATCATTGCTACTTCCTAACTGTAATTTTGCTACTTTTGTTATGGATCAGGTGACCCCTGTGAAAGGGTCATTTGATCCCCAAAGGGGGCGTGACCCACAGGTTGAGAACCCCTGCTCTACATTCTCCCCATACCGGTGTCTCTTTGCAACTAAGCTTTCGGTCTTCGGCTGGCGCAGATACACTCTTTCGAGTTGATGTTCTTCTTATCAGACTTGATTTTGTATCATTTGGGGAGGTTTCTGAGGCATCGCTTTCACTGTGGGCTTCAATAGCTGCCACGCCTTCAATTTCATGTCCTTTTGTCTAAAACAGACAAAAAATATCAAAAGCAGGTCAGGCACAGGTAGCCCATGAAAACCAGTAAAAAAAAAAACATTTGATCATAAGGGGAAAGGATAAATAGTTTAATTATAAGGGAGGATAAAGCTGACCTGCTGTTTCTGTTTTGTGCTATAATTAAAAATTAAAACCATTAAATAAGAAAGATACCCCATTGAGGATGTTGTAATAGCATGGCCTCCATACCATGTACTGTCTCATTTTTCATATAATTTAAATTTTTTATTCTACTTAATAAATGTTACATATATTTATGTAATATACTAATTTTACATGTATATTTTATTGGACACACTATACTGCAAATATTGTCATTTCAACATGCATCAATGTAAAAATTACTACTGAGATATATCACATTCTCCTTTTTAACTAATTCTTTACGATCCAGGGTATATTTCTCATTTATCTCATTTCAATTCAGACTAGCCATGTTCAAGTGCCCAATATGTTGCTAATGGCTACTTTATGTAACTTCAGCTTTTAATATTAAATTTTTTTCAGTCTCCTTGAATTATTCTTCATTTTCCTTTCTCTTAACAGAAATAAAATTCTAAACACTGACCTGAGTTTGTGCTCTCCAAGAGTTTTCCCCCACTTTCCCAGATAATGAAATCTAGTAACATTTACAACATTAAATAGAGCAAAATCAGCTTATTCCTGTGATGATTTGGGGAAAAGCTAAAATATACCTGCATTGTAACAAGTTTGAAGTAAATGCCTTTCTCTTTCATGAGTTTATCATGATTTCCTTCTTCCACAATGACCCCATTATCAAAACCAGCAATGACATCGGCATTTCGAACTGTAGATAAACGATGTGCTATCACAATGGTAGTTCGTCCTTTTCTGGCCTAAAAGGAGAGAAATTTAGCTTTTGAATAAATTAACAGCTACACGAAAACATATCCTTATTCACCTCCTATTTGTTGGACTTCATTGCTTAGGTCACTATGATTTGTCAAAGTTATAGAGGAGAACTGCTACAAGAATAGTTTTAGTAACTGTACAGTCATCCAGTATTGTTTTAACTTGATGTTTTGTGACAGGGACTCAAATATGGCTGTTGCTCAGTGCCACAGAGTCAGCTCCAATTGATAGCAACCTTATGTAGCACAGATGAAACACTCCCCAGACCTGTACCAGCCTCACAATTGTTATGCTTGAGCCCACTGCTCCAGTCACTATGCCAGCACATCTTGTTGAGGGCTTTCCTTTCTTTCCTTTCCTTCCCTCCCTTCCTTTCTATTCAACCAAGCCTGTTGTTTTTCAGAGACTGCTCCTCCCTATTATCAGGTTTAAAGTACATGAGATGAAATCTAACCATCTTTGCTTCTAAAGAACTTCTAAATGTTCTTCTTGCAAGACAGATGTCTGTTCTGGCAGTCCATGATACCTTCAATATTTTTCAACAATACCATAGTTCAACTGCATAAATTATTCTCTTATATTCCTTATTCACTGTCCTGCTTTCACATGTGTCTGATGCTTGGGCTAGGTATACCTTACTCTTGGTGTGATATTTTTCTTTAACACTTTCAAAAGGTCATGTGTGGTAGATTTGCCTAATTCAATTAGTGATTTGATTTCTTGATTGCTGCTTCCATGAGCATTGAGGGTAGCTACAAGTAAAAGGAAATTCTTGACAACTTCAATCCCTTTTTCCATTTATCATGAAACTGTTGGTTTAATTGTGAGGATTTTTGTGATTTTTACATTGAGTTGTAATCCATACTGGGGGTTGTAGTCTTTGACCTTCAAGGTCTTTTTGTCAGCACCAGTGTTGTGTCATCTGCATATCATAGTTCTTTAATGATCCTTCCTCATATCCTAAAGCTGAATTCTTCTTTATAAGGTCTCTGATATGCTCAGCATGCAGCGTGAATAACTCTAGTGAAAGGATACATCCCCGACGGACATCATTCCAGATGTAAAGCCACACAGAATTTTCTCGTACTGTTCCAACAACTAACTCTTAGTTATACAAGTTCAACATGAAGACAACTAAATGCTATGGAATTCCCATTCTTCTCATTTTTATCCACAGTTTGTTATGATCCACAGAGTCTAATACCAATTCATAATCAATAAAACCCAAGTAGACATCTTTCAACTATTCTCATTCAGCCAAGATCCATCTGGTATCAGTAATGATGTCCCCTATTTCATGCCCTTTTCTGAATTGTCTTGAATTTCTGCCAACTCCCTGATGATATACCCTTTCAAATTTTTCTTCATCAGAATTTTACTTGTGTGTGATATTAATGATATTGTTCAATAATTTTCTCCATTCTGCTGGGTCACATTTCTTTGAAATATACATAAATGTAAATCTCTTACAGTAGATTTATTCCAAGTTTCTTGGCATAGAGTAATGAGGGCTTCTAGTTTTGTGCCCATTTGTTGAAACATTCTAAGTGGTAGTCTATCAATTCATGGAGGCTTGTTTGTTGTTAATGCTTTCAGTGCATCTTGTACTTATTTCTTCAAAACCATTGATCTCTTCATCATATGTTATTTATTGAAATGGTTTAATCATTACCATTTTTCAGCACCAAGACTGTATATTCACTCTATCTCCTTTTTTTTTTTTTTTAGTTTTTTTAGGCATCACTGCCCTCAGGTGGTGTGAGTAGGAGGCCCAGTCTTTGCTCCTGTGAGCTGGAATTGAACCCTTTTGTACAGATATACTGAGCATGTGCTTTGCTTTTTGTGTGCTAATTCTAGGCCTTTGCCATTATAATATGTTCCTTTGTGCATGGTATTCACATATTAATATTAAGCCTCTAAGCATTTTACTGAACTTTATCTACTTAAATTTTCAGTAAGTTAGAAACTTAAATCAACTAAATATAACTCCAGAGTCCAGGCATCGATTACTCTTAACAGTTGTTGGCCAGTGAACCTCTGCTTCCTACTGACTAGTAATCAACCCTGGAAATCAACAAGGTCAAACCTACAGGAATGTCAAGATAACCAAGACAAAAAAATAAATGTAAAGTAGCAAATTCCAGACTTCAATGTCACTTCGACCTGTGCTCAAATTCTGGTTTTACCACTTATGAACTCAGGTCAGGCCTTATCAAAGCCCTATCATTTGTGTGAGTCTCAATATCTTCTTGAGCAAAATGGGAATAATAATAGCACTCACTTCATAGAGTGGCTTTGATAACAAAATAAAACCATACACATAAAGCACTTAGCACCATAGCATACAGTAAGGGCTCAATAAGCAATACATATTATGAATTGTAAGCATTTGGAAAAAAAACAGAACAGCTATATAATATTTTAAGTGTATAATCTTGCTTATTTTTTCATATAAAACAGTGCCAACCATAACCAGTACTGAGATATTTTGCCTTTATAATTTTATTATACTATTTATTATTCTACTACCAAATAATAAAATTATCAAACTGACCAAACAAATAACCCCCAAAATGCTTGTTTCAAGATCAATATAAAGGTGGAAATGAAAAATCCAGAGAATAAAAAAATACATGTAAAAAATTAGCAGTCAGTCACTATAAAGTACAGAATGCATCCATTTTGGTGTTTTGAAGAAAAAGAAGAATATATGAAATCTTCCAACAAATTTACATTCTACAGTATTTCTAAATAAAATCTTCAAAATGGTCTTTATTTATAATTCTATTCTAGAAAAGGAAACACAGGAAAGCAATAAGAAAACATAAATATAAAATGATAGGTAAGTGAAACAAAGGGCAGAACGGAACCCCTGATACGATCTACTTCCATTTGACTCATAACATGTTCAGTTACTGACTTTTGTGTCCTCAAAAATCTATTTTGTACATTGACAGGATGTTTAAAGGACTGTATTGTGTTGTTTCACTATTAGAGAGAGGGAGAACTGAAACTGCTGTGGGTTCATCTTTGAGTTATACTGTGGCACTTTGAACCTTTGGTTA
Organism: Nesogale talazaci; assembly: GCA_004026705.1. Taxonomy (NCBI): domain Eukaryota; kingdom Metazoa; phylum Chordata; class Mammalia; order Afrosoricida; family Tenrecidae; genus Nesogale; species Nesogale talazaci. The sequence goes on along the minus strand of PVJH01005712.1, from coordinate 25,813 downwards.
AAAGGTCTGCTGCCAATTCTCCCTCCTGCCCCATCTAGGCTGGTTGTCACCTACATGGGAGACCAAATACCTTGTGCCTGTGATAGAACAAGCACTGGAATCTCATTTGGCAAATAAGTTGCACAGATCCAAATTGGCTGGGAGGTCAACTCTGTTTATAATCAAAGACATGACATCAGTTGGGTATATTTCCAAACTCATAGGCCCTCCTCTCTGACCCTCTAATGGGGAAAAGGGGTGCCTTGCTTCTTACTGAGTATTTAACACCTTGGAAATAACATGTGAGTACCTAGGTTTTCTTTTTCTCGTTGATAATATACCAGCTCCTCACTTAGTGACAACCTCATTACCGGCCATTTATAAAAAATTTTCAAAACTTTTTTTTTCATTTACAAGACAGTGGGCATGGCAACAGTGGCTGTGGACTGTCTTCTCTTTTGAGGGGGGCCCTAGGTAGCATCCAGGAGCTTCAAAGTGCTGTCCTGTAATCGCTCCTCTGCCTGGCCTCTCCTACAGCTATGGGCATCCAGCAACACCAAACCACCTAACACCAGCTCTGGATATGCAGATTCTATGTAGCTGGAGGCTGTTTAAATTAATACACATAAGAAAAGAGGAAAATAAAGAAAGGGCATCCAAGAGGGTGTCTGCAAGACAGGTGTGTGACTTTCACAACATCCCAGAATGAGCTGAACTGGGCCAGTAGTCTGCTTTGGCATGGCCAGGTGTAGGGACAGACCATTAGCATCCTTGAGGGAAGCATTGAGCATCAGTGATTTGCCAGGCACCGAGATCAGAGCAGGCTCTAGGACCCTGGAACCATGTGGGAGTGGGGTCCTAGAGGAAGCTCTCTGACTCTGCACAGGGGGAAGTTGAAGGGTTGAAGTTACAAACCCTTTAGTCACCCAATTCTGCTTTATTTGGTTTTGTTTCATCCTTCTCCCAAGAGGAATAATCCATAACTATACTGGTGACAGTGATGACTCTATCAGTAACTATTAGCTATTTTTATTTCTATGATTTTATTTCCTTTTTAAAAATCAGGCAAGTTGAGTTGAACACACACACACACACACACACACACACATTCTTCCATGTTGGCCCGAGAACATGGTCTTTAGAATCTAACCAAGCTGACAAATGAAGAGGGGGCATACTACAAACCCACAAATTCTACATATAACAGGATTGTCTAGACAGCTAACATTTTGAGATCATCAGGAAGATCAAGTCTCCCCTTCAAGTCTACAGTTCCTGCTTAATTTCAAAGATTTGCAAGTAATCAGCAAATAAATGAAAACTTATTCAACTCAAGAAAGGACTCAAAGAAGCCTGGTGTCTTTATTTAACTAACTTAGAAGTTATCAGAAATTTCCTTTTCTTTTAGATGATTGTGGAAGAGCCCCAAATCTAGGTGCTTGACATAGGAGAGGCTTCTGACCAGAATGCAGTCAGAACTCCATTTTGCATTGTACTGATAGACCTGAAAAATAAGAACTCATGCTGTCTCAGGATGGTGAGAAGACAAGGCAGAACTAATGTTGCTCTCTAGAAAAAAAAATGTATTGACATAAGCTGCTTGATAAGTCAGTCCAAGGTTTTTGGTTTGGTTTGGGTTTTTTGCAAAATGCTTGTGGAAGTCAATTCCAGGACAGGATAGCTATAGGTAACTTAAAGTTACTAATATATAGCCAATAATGACTCTTTGCCTAAATTTCTCATTTTCTGATCTCTGGGGCAACTTGTAATTTTGCAAACTGTTGCTCAAATGCCATCATAATAGTCTTCATTAAATCTTTTTGCTTGAATTTTTTCAGACTCAGTTTTGCTCTTTGAGACAGATGAGAAGTGAAGTAGTCTTTCACCTATAAATTAAGTCCATTTGAACCGAGGCTCACTGACCTTATCCAGGGCCACCTGAACCACTGCTTCACTCTCAGTGTCCAGGGCTGAGGTGGCCTCATCCAGCAGCAGGATCTTGGGGTTGCGAACCAGGGCTCTCGCGATGGCGATTCTCTGCTTCTGCCCGCCACTTAGCTGGGCCCCTCGCTCCCCAACCAGAGTGTCAAACTTCTACAATACAGGGCATACAGAGTAGATTTAGTTAAAGAACATATTTCTCAGTTCACACTTTAAGATGGAAAATAAGCCTGTCAGCAGCCCAATCTCAGAGGGTATGATCTTGTTCTTTAAAACGCAGCAGCAACCAGCTCCAAGAATTTTTATTTTTAAATTCACTACTAGTTGATGCTGCTACTGCCACCAGGTCCATTCTGACTTTTAGTGACCCTATAGGACAGGGTAGCGCTGCCCCTATGAAAGCCCTGTCTTTCTTCTGCACAGTCACTGGCAGTTTCAAGCGATTTTACCTTCAGTTAGTCGTTCTACACGTAACCAACCATTACACCACCAGGACTCCTGTAGTTGATGCTACTCGTGCTTTACAATCTGAAATAATCTTGATTTTACTTCTTTGGAGGTTCTTGCTGCTACGCTCAGAGGTTTCTGCCTTACTTCCCATGTAGCAGGCCAGTATTATCACATTCTCGGAACAGTCGGCATTGACGCAGGCGAAGGCCCATATATGTACCTGCGGCAGCTTCATGATGAAGTCATAGGCGTTGGCTTCCCTGACAGCCTTCTCAATCTCCTCCATGGTGACATTTTCACGGCCATAGCGGATGTTTTCAGCGATGGTGGTGGCAAACAGCACGGGCTCTTGGCTCACCACCCCGGTGATTTCCCGCAGATACCTCACGTTGATGGTGCGAATGTCCTGTCCGTCGATATTGACCTGAAATTGAAAAGAGTGATGGTCAGACAGGGAACGTTTACATGCCAATGTCCAAGGCCCGCACTCTCAACCTCCAGTGTCTGCGGCCCGGGCTCCGCATCGCCGTCTCACCGTGCCCTCCGTGGGGTCGTAGAGCCTCTGCATCAGCTGGACCGTCGTGCTTTTCCCACAGCCACTGTTCCCCACCAGGGCCACCGTGTGACCGCTCTGAACCTTCAGGTTCAGACCCTTCAAGATCTACCAGGAAAAATGAGAGGCATGAAGGCAATCAATACATACAGCATGGATGAATGGACCATTTCACATAGGGTTAAATATGCATATTTTTACAGCTCCTTAAGGGAAGATATCAAAAACTCTCTGTCCCATACATTGCTTGATAACGCATGACTGTACCTCAACTTCTTTTCGAGACGGGTAACTGAAGTGAACATTTTTGAATTCCAGATTTCCTTTAATGTTGTCCGGTTTGTGTCCATTCCGAGAATAGCTGTCAATGCTGGGCATCTACGTAGAATGAACATTTACAAGATTAGCACCCTATAAGAATGACTTTTCATGACATTCTTGAGAGAGCTGGATTAAAAGGTAAGGAAACTGATCCTGAACCAGCAAGACTTGTAGAGAAATGGAAATCAAGTTAGACTTACATTGTCAATGATCTTGAAAACCTCAAAAGCCGCGCCTCTTGCATTTGCAAATGCTTCAATGCTCGGAGATGCCTGTCCAATGCTGAAAGCTCCAATCAGCACGGAGAAGAAAACCTCAAGAAAGTAAAAAAAAATAACGATACTTCAGTACAAATTACTTGTGATGGGTCTTCTTCACTAAATTTAAAATGGCAAGACCACATATAAATATGAGATGGTGAAAAAAAAAAGTTTGAATGTTTTAGAGTTTGAAATGCAACATTGGTCTTAACTGGTCAGTTAAATTGACCTGGTCAACATTGGTCAGTAAAATCATCAAGAGTTCTACGGAACCAACATACTACAATGAATATTTTTAGATCATTTCAATGGCTACAAGTTTCTATTTTAGCTCTACCTGGCTGTATGTCTTTAGACAATTTGCATACAATTTCTAGGTTTCACTTTTCCCTTTAACAAAAATGGGAAAAATTTTATCTATTCCCCCTCCCTAGCAACCAAATATTACATGGCTAACTAAATAAAATATGGCCTCTTGTTAATGTAATACACTGTCTTTGACCTATGATAGAGGAATTAGTGAGCTGTCGTGTTATGTACTTTACTTGATCTGGATACAAATCGAGCTTGGTTTGTGGGCCATTTCATTGTCTAGGTGAGAGAGGGCAGTATCATCAAGCCAGCTTTCTCTGCCGTACAAAGGCAGACAAGGGGGAGACCTTCTAAAAACAAAATATTCGTTTTTGGAAGAATACAGATTAAAGACTCTATAATTTGGGGCTATGACGAGCTGTACCTTTCTACAATATTTGAAGCTAATCTGTGTATTTTGACATGGGTAGACACTGGCACAAAGAAACTACCTCAACAAATGAGAGCTCATCTTACAAAGGTTGGTACATTGCTATTATTTGGAAAATTTGTTCAAGAGATGTGAAAAAGACAATAAAAATGATTAGATGAATCTAATTCCCTTGCCACTTTTTCCTTTAGACTTCAATCTAATAGTGAATCTCTTTGTATTGTTCAAAAATACAGTCTTCTGATGTCACTACGGCCACCCAATTTCATTAGCATTTTTATATAATTCATTTCTGAAAATGACTTACAGTAAGTACTTCTCCAATAGTATACTCCCCTGTGATGATCAATGTGGTCCCATACCAGAAGGCAAGAGCATAAGATGCATATATCAGGAGAAAAGCAGCACCTATAGAAATGTTGGCTGTTATGGCTTTATTTATCCCAATCCTTTTAGCCTCTTCTAAATTTTTGTTGTACCTAGAAGAAGGATAAAAAATTATCACATATGCTTATAAGCATTCTGAAAAGGTATCGGTGCAAATACAAAGACACTCCAGTCTAACACAATGGTTATGAAGTGCCTAGAACGTGCTGAGCATTGTAGTACATGTAGGTAATGTGCATTTTCTCCTTACATCAACTTTTTGTTGTTGTTAGAAGAGGAAATTGGGTTTTAGAGATGAAGCAATTTGTGTGGGAATCTTCTAAAATATCTTACTCAGATGTTGGCAGGAGGGAAATTGGTAAAGGGATATTTAGCAAACCTCTGGAATTTATATGGTTTCTGACACAGAGGCTGTAAAAACACTTGTGTTATTTTATTAATATTTAATATGGCTCTAAAATGTCACATATGAGTATATAATTTAGTTGTCTGGGTTTTGAGAAAGCTTGGCAGACAGTTTACTCTGTGCCTGTCTCTTTCGGGGGACTGCTACAAAGGCCAAATTAGAAGAGACATGTGTGGTCACATGCTGAGAGATTTGAATCGCTATGGAATACCCTTTATATTTGAAATAACTAAGTATTATCTTACTTCCATGGGCCATTTAAAAAAAGTGACCTAAAATAATTATTTTGTTTAAAATACAATAATCCATCATCACGTATCAGTGTCCTCATTCCTTCACTCCTCCACTCATGGCTTATAGAGCATTCCCTCTGTCAATGCTTCCCACCAATAGTCATGTCACAGTTGCTCATCGTGGAGTAAGGAGCTTGGCTTGGCAATTCTAGTCACCTTCAGATTTTCCAGACAGCTCAAGGTAGAGGGAATCAAAAAGCACATCTTTTTTTTTTTTTTTCCAAAAGCACATTTTAACCTGTGATCGATTCATGGCACAAGGCTATTTTACCCAAACTCAGAGAACATCCATTCTTAAAACAAATACAATGAATTACACAAAAAGCAGCAAAAGCAGGCAAGCAAAACAAATCCATGCTATAATTCATGGAAAATGTTCCTTACTCAATTCTAACAAAGTAATGGTTATTTCCAATGTGAATTAAAGTACTTTTTAACCCCATGAGGATAGCTAACTTCTGCCTTTGAATTTAAAGGAGCTGCTAACTGTAATTTACACAGCAGAATATTCTGCTTGAAGAAATGTAGAGATAAATTAATGGGTTCAGAAATAAAAGAAAAATCTCTGCAAATACTGAATAAAAATAAAATTATTACAGAAGTAAAAAAGATTATAAAATAGCTTCAAATCTGTCTTTATCCTCTTAATCACTACTCCCTACAACATCTAGGACATGGTTTTGTTTAAAGAATGAGCTCGGGCTGAGCCTTGGTGGCGCAGTGGTTGTGTGTGGGGCTGAGGCCCACAAGGTTGACAGTTCAAATCCAACAGCAGCTCTCCAGGAGCAAGGCTGGGCTTCCTACTCCCACCAGGGCAGTGATGCCACAAAAACAAAAAAACAAAACAGAACAAAAGAATGAGCTCAGAATTAAATATTTAAATAGAATAATGACTTACATGTTGTAATAGTTACATAATCTGGTATCAATTTGGGTCTTGAGAAGATGAAGAGTGAAGGGGAGTAGTCTAGTCTGACAATCGGGTCACAGCCAAGGAGGCCTCTGTGTGAGCAAGGCCTTCTCCTGAGGATTCTGGGAACTTCTGTATTTTCCTCCTTGGAGGTGTGGGACACCTTCTCTCTCTGCCACTCCCTTGGAGAAGCCATGTGGCCCAAATCTGATGCATCCAGAACCCTGGACCTGCAGAAGCCCTGTCAGTGCTGAGATGCTTATAATGCCACTGGATTCAAAGATTTTCTAACCACTGGCCTGTGATCTTCCTGTATCATTGCATATGTTTCCTGAGTCTGAAGAGGTCTTTCCAGATTGTTGTTGGACATACAGGCTAATGTTGAACTTATGGACTTGATCTGGACTGGGATGGAATGTTTTCTCAATATTCAGCTACTCTTGTATATAAACCTCTTTATTATACATATGAGTGTCCATGAATTTGTTTCTCTAGTCTACCCAGACTAACACACATGTATAGTTCCTATTTTGAGGTCTTTGGTCCACACAATTAATAGCTATGAGTATTAGAGAAATTAATTTATTTTCTTTGATGAATTTATTCTATTAGTTTGTAATGTACTAACATGGCAGAATTCACACAGTGCCCAGATATGAGCACAAACTCTTTCTTTCCTGAAAGCTTGCTATTTTATAAATTTATAATAGCAACCCCATGAAATTTATGATGACAACCTTGTTCACAAAGATCACATTTAAAAAGAACATTATAGTGATCAAATATTAATAAGTGTTTAGAGCTTTTCCTCTAGCAATATTGTAAATCCCCAATTTGCCAGTTTTAGTATTTCAAAAACAAAATCATTTTTGAGAAATATGTTTCAATGGTTGATAAGTACTTCCTACTTTATAAATCATTTATCCGAGAGGAAATTAATTACTAGGCAAAAATTATACATGATTACATTTAAGGGACTTTAATACTTATGACTCACATCCTTTTATCTCTTTTCTTTAGTTCTCGCTTACCTAGACTACTGCAGAAATCATTTCACTGATAGGGTGTTGTCCCATGCAGCCAGAGGAAACATTAGCATAGAAAGAAGCAATAACATGAAAGAATACAATTTAGACACCAGAAAAAGTAAATGAAAGAAAGAGGATAGGGAGAGAGGAGAAAGCAATAGTACTTTTATACAGGCATTTTGAAATACAAATCAAAACCACAATGAACTATCACTTCACCACCCACTGGACAGTTCATCAGGAAGACTATGATTTTTAAAAAGATAATAAAAGGATTAAATCTGTAACCATAGGGGCTTCAAAAAGTTCATGGGAAAATTCCAGTATCTTAATTCCATTTTTTCACAACCCGCTCACACTTGTTTATCATTTCTAATAAAATTAATTTATAGGTTTGTCAAACATCAACTTTCTAACCCTACTTGCTCTTAGATGTTTCTCTGTTATTTCTTTCACTTTCATTGGTCTTTTTATAACTACTATATTTGGATGTGTATCTCATTGATTTTAGTGATTTGTTTTTCCATTTCTCTAACCCGAAATCCTAGCATGATCACTGGGTGAGGGGATCTCTCTCTGCCCCATTTTTGAAGTGAAATACCCATCTTCGGGAAGAAACCGTTCCATAGTCCACTTGCCCTACTACTGAGTGGATTCTGACTCAGAGTAAGTCGATAGGACAGCATAGAACTGCCACTTAGGGTTTTCATGCTTATCGATAGTAAGACACGCCAACTGTGACATCTTTCTCCCAGTGAGCAGCTGGGGGTATTGAACCTGCGGCCTCTAGTTAGCAACTGAGCCACCGGAATGCCTTTCTTAATTCATCTCACTAAACCTACGCCCGCCCAGGAATGTCTATCTTGAAGCAACCCTATCAGGTGGAGCAGAGCTGCTCCTTAGAGTTTACTAGAGGTGTTGATGGGAGCAGACAGCTTCTCTCTCCGCAAGGAGTGACCACCAGCCTCATACTTGTCATCCCTTTGTCTAAGCTAGTGTGCCATCTGGGCTCCTTGTCCATAGTCCAGAGAGTTGTGTATATTCAGAGCCCAAGGGCATAGGAGGTTCAGCACTGAGGCTTTGGTTTCTGAGGGGAGATTCATTCCCTTGCTGAGAAACTAGGAAGCAGCAGATAAGCTTTCTGATTTGCTTTCTAAGCTGATAGACTAGTTCTGATCCACTTTTCTACTGAGGAACTGGTAAAGCAACCTGCTTTCGAAACTTCACTCTGATCTTTGCTTAGACATCAACTTACTAAAGAGAATTTTTCTGAATAACTTATAAAACCCCTTTTAAAAACTCATTTCATTGAAGGTTCATACAACTCTTATCATAATCAATACATACATCAATTGTATGTAGACCACATTTGTTGCCATCATCATTCTTGAAACATTCTCCTTCTACTTAGGCCCTTGGTATCGGCTTCCCATATTTCCCTTCCCCCCACTTCCCATCCCTCATGAACCCTTAGTAATTGACAAATTATCACTATTTTGTCATATCATACACTGTCCGATGTGTTCCTTCAACCACTTCCCTGTTGTCCATACCCCAGAGAGGAAGTTCTATGTAGATCCCTGCAATTGGTTCCCCATTTATACTCCACCTTCCCTCCACTGTCACCACTGGTCCTGAAGGGATCATCTGTCCTGAATTCCCAATGTTTCTGGCTCCAGTATACATCCCCTGGTCTAGCTGGATTTTTTAGATAGAATTGAATCACGATAGTGGGGCAGGTGGGGGGGAAGGAAGCATTGAAGAACCAGAGGAAAGTTGCATATTTCATTGTTACTACACTGTACCCTAAGGGGCTCCTCTCCTCCCTGTGACCCCTCTCTAAGGGGATGTCACTTCACCTGATGGGCTTTGGGTCTCCAATCTGTACTTCCCCTCATTTATAATGATTTAATTTTTAGTTCTTTGATCCTGATTCCTGGTCCCTTTGACACCTCTAAAACCCCTTCTGATTGTCTTTTTGTAGAGTGCTTTATTTCCTCAACTAGTTTGGATCCCACATGATGGCTGAGGCATTTGTTTGATTGTCTATACCCCACCTCTCCTCTTGCTAGTATTTAATCTCCATTATAGTAGATGCTTTATTGGATTGTTGTGTACATGATCAGTAAGCAAGATTCTCATTTAATGATTGTGCATATTTCAAGATAAAAGAGCAAAATCTAAAAAACATTGCTAGAGGACATCAATACGTTCCTTTGAATAATGGTATTTAAACATAACAAATTATTCCCAGAGGATATCTTCATCCATGTGAAAGATAGCATATGGTTAAAAGAAACCATAAACAAATTTGTACAGGTTAAAGAATAATTACAGAGTAACACTCTTGTAAGCATAACTAGGCCCAAGAAACAGACATCTCCCAAACCAAAAAAAGCTTCCTGCTATGCCCCCCCATCTATTAACTGTACAGGGTCCCAGCCCTCCATTTTTTTACATATCATAAAAGTGTCCTTTGCTGTATAGTTTTGCCACCAAATACATAAGGGTTTATCTTACCACCTAATATACCACCCTAAGCAATATGTTCTATGTTCCCTCCAACTTTAATATATGAACAGAAATATGTATAGTGTAATATAATTCTGAGAATATTATCACAATATACTCAATGTTTTAAAACTGTACTGCTGCTCAGAATCCAAAGAATCCGAAAATACTATAAATTTCAATGCAGCCACCATCCATAAACTCAGAAGTATACTGAAAATACTACACAGCACATAATAAAAAATATTTTGGACTTTGTATAAATGTGCTTTATGATTATATTTTTATCTGGCCAACTACAGTACATGCTTCAACTGATTGGTGGCCTAAGTAAGAGCAGAAACTCACCACACATTAGACTATACCCCAAAACTTTATACCCATTCAATCTTAAGGTAACCAAGAATTGGGTGAACAAGATTATTAAAAATATAAAATGTTTCAGGTTTAGTAAACCGTTGGTTTTTAATTGTTACTATCCATCTAGGAACTCCTTAAATATCCTTTGAGACAAATACAGCCAGAATTAATTCTTCAAAATGACACACAAGTTAGAACTGAATGGACAGGAGTAGTGGTGGATAATCTATCCTTTAAAATCCCGAGGAAAATCTGCAAACTGGAGAATATTCCTATCATTGATACTGAGACCAGGTGGAATGTATCAATAATAAATCATTCAACATTTCTATCAATGTAAAAAAGGGACTCAAACCTTTCAATTTCTTTCCTTTGTCCTCCAAACGCAATCACAGTTCGAATTGCTGCTAAAACCTCTTCAGCTACAGCTCCAGCTTTAGCATAGGCCTTAAGTTCTTTATCAGTAAATGAAGATAATATCTGTTTAAAAATGAAATTTCCAGTTTCAAAATTTTAATACGTGAATTTGTTTTTTAAAAAATACAAACAACACACACACGGAGCAAGAGAGAGCACTCAGGTGGGGGCAGCTTTTATAAGCTTTCATTTCTTTACACCACCTTAAATTCTTCTTAGACTGAAATGTAAATTAATTAAAACTTTCATTTGCCAACTGAGCACCCCATGACTCCTCATCTACATAGAAATACAACTCTATGGGCGATTTCCATTCCAGAAATGATGGCATGTGTGCACTGCAATTGTAACCAGTTTTCTGACAAGAGCCTGATATCAAGGATTCAAATTGTGGACATGGCTGGCAGAGGGAGGGAGGCAGGGAGGCAGCAAACCCCAGTCAGAGAGGTGGCAGCTGGTCCTGAAGGTGCGCCTGCAGAGGAAGCAGCTCCTGGACAGATGCACACCCGGTACTCTTTGTTCCATAAATTCTCTTTGACTCATCGATTGAGTTCTGGAATGTTTTGTCTGCGGAAGTCATAGTGCTGGGTCTTTCATATATACAGAAGCTCGATTCTCTTCAAATTCCAGGGCTTCAAACCAGTCCAAGCTGGTTCCATTATAGCCTTCCAAAATGAAGCTGGAAGAGAGCTGAAGTTCTAAAATTTGGCTGTAAGGGCCTCTGCAGCTCTTGTGGTGGCTCAGAGAACAGATGGCATGTATGTTTAGCATGAACACAGTAAATTCCCACAGCAGTAAACTCACTCCTTGCCAGTGACAAGCCCTGGGAATTATTATTCTCCTACTTGTTGGAATGGTGTGAGTAGCTTCTGGGTTTACTGTGTCTCTATGCAACATTACAAACCATACATTAGCATCTCTGGGAACACATCTGTTCCATACCTCCAGGGATTTATTATTTGGAAGTACAACAGTGTACAAGATTTCTAGGAAAGCATTCTACTCTTGTGTACCTCTTATGGGCAGCAATTATAATGGGCTGTGCAAGCCCACCTGAATCAATGGGGTTTCTCTCTTCCCATCACTGTAATCCTCTGGTCCCTCCTCTGACTTGCTCCTGGTAATGACTCCAACTTGGGTAAATGCCTGGTCTCAATAGCAGTGTAAGCGTCAGAGCCTTTGTGTCATTTGGGGTCTTCTGGGATCAGACTTCTTTCTACAAGTGGGTTCTTTTTTTCTTGTTCTGGCTGCTCACTCCTGTGTTTCTAAAGAGCCTCACACTGGTGGAGATAAAGGTACTTTCCAGAGAAGGCTACATTTTATCATGGGGTAGACAATCAGAAGATTTAAATGAATGGTCAGAAATCATACTGAACGTCTACAGCCATGGGAAGGTCAAAACAGGTTTGCAGACAGAAGCCACCCTGAGGCTTCTCCCCTCCCCCACCCTTCAGTCTTCTAACTAAATAAATAGTAACCAAAGTAATAAGTAATTAAAGATTAACTATGGTCTGTTTTCCTACATTAACTAGAATGGATGTCAATATATTTCAACATGTATTGAAATGAGGAATTTGCTATTTATCTTCTTTATTTCTAGTCACTAGAAAAAGTCATCTTAATTGGAAAAGTTGTTGCCAGGTATTTTAATCAAAAGATACAATTAAACTATTATTTAAACCTTGTGTTATTCTGATCAGCAAATTAATTAACAATCCTTGGAAACTTAGTTTCTCCCTCTGTAGAATTACAAATTATTTCTACTTTAAAAAGATGACATACAAACGGTTTATACACCAACAGACAAGACTTGGATAAAACCATGGACAGGGGGCAGGAACATCAGGGAGGAATGGTGTGTTTTTGAAGGGGAAGGGCAGTGGGATGTGAGGGAGAAAAAGAACCACATATAGGAAGGGTTTTATAGAATATTTTTGTTGTTTTCATTTCTTGAGATGGGCTATGTAAAACTATTTTTCTTTAAAAACAAAACAGATAAACAAAATCCCTCTAGGTTCTTGAGATGAATTTGGGGTCTTAAATGACCAATAAATTCATCTCAAACAATGAAAAATGACCAGTCTGACATTAAAGATACTCAATAATCCATAGTTACTATTTACAGGAGCACAGTATCATTTATTCCATAGGGTAAAACTTATAAAATTATTTAGATGCTTCTTGCTGCATGTAGTCATGTGGTTTCTGAGTTACAGTGACCCTACAGAACAAAGGAGAACTGTTCTCGCTAGAGTCTCCTACTGTTTAGTCTTTAAGGGAGTGCTCATCAGTCCATTTCTCCCACAGAGTCACTGGGGAGGTCTGAACCTCTAATCTTCTAGTTAGTAGCCAAGCACCGAATGAACCATTGTACCACTGGCCAGCGTCCTAGATACATAAAGTCTGTTTATTCTGTGGCGGTCATATGCTTATGCTAATTTCATGATTGAGATGTGGGGGTGGAGTCTAGCCTGTTAATCTGGAGATAGCCATGAAGTAGCCACTGAGGCTTCTGTGTGGGCATGGCTTTCTCCTGATACGTCTGGGAAATCTTGCAATATTTCCCTTGTGGAGATGAGAAGCTATCTCCCCAGTTGTTGGGAGTTAGTCTCAGAGACGATGAATCATGGACAAGACAAGATGACAATGTCTGAGGAGCCGGAGAAGCCTTACACGACTTGGCCCTGATGGAGCCAGACCTCTGAAGCTAGAGAGGCCACGTGGAGACCCCTGGCAGTGATGAGTTGCTTCTGCCACCACTGGATGCTGGTGATGGACCGTGAGTCCTGGAAGTGAGGAGCCATGGGTAGGCCCCTGCCAGCACTGGGATTCTGCACCCACTGACCTGTGACTTTGTGAGTCAGAAGGAGATGTTATAGACATATCGGTATCGGACATATGGACTAATATCAGACTTAGGACTTTGGACTGGACTGGGTTGGGATGCTTTCTCAATGTTCTATTCCTTTTGTATATAAATTCTTTCCTTATATCCATATGCATGTCTATGAAATTTGTTCCTCTAGTTTACCCAGATAATACATATTCTATCCCAGCTTTGGATTTCAAAGATCTTTCCTTAAGGAGCCCTAGTGGTACAGGAGTAGCACATCGGGCTGTTAGCCACAAGGCCAACAGTTTGAAACTACCAGCAACCAGTGTTCCGAGGGAGAAAGACGAGGGTGTGGAGTCCTGTAAAAAGCGCAGTCGTGGAAGCCCACACGGACAGTTCTCTCTTGTCCAACCGGGCTACTAGGAGTTAGAATCACTTCAAGGGCAGTTATTTGGATTGGTTTGGGTTTTTTTTTTTTTGAGTCTTTTCTTTATATCCTTCTGTTACACAAATGGGTTGCCTTCACTACATTGTATCAAACTCCAACAAAGAGTACCTACTGAGATATCTTTCCTTGCACACTTGAAAGACAATAATCGTGTTACAAAGTCAATCACAGTGGTGTGTGTAGACAGAGGGCCATGTCAGTAGATGGCTTCTGCCATCTTGTTGGGTTTGCATGGATGTGGGTGTTGAGAGTAAGTTCATTTGCTTAATCTGTTTTTTGTTTTCTTGGGGGGGTGGGGCATCACTATCCTCTGGTGATGGGAGTAGGAGGCCCAGCCTTTGCTCCTATAGAGTTGCTGCTGGATTTGAACATCCATCCCAGTGGGCCACAGTTCTGTGCACAACCACTACACCACCAGGGCTGAGCCTTAATCTGTTTGTTTGGTTTTTTTGATAATGATATGTTTAAGCCTGGTGCCATTTGCAATACTGACAAACTAAAATTAATTATAAGCAAAACCTAAAAGTTCAGAAAATTTAAAATCTACCAATATGAAATGAAAGATACCCAATGTTGTAAATGGATTTGAACCCTTCATGATTTGGGCCTTGTCCACTCGAGAACTTCGCTTTTCAGAATTCAACATGCCTTTAGCAGGTTTTGTTTTGTTTTTAATGAAGGCAAGAGCTGAGGTAAAGTCATTTCTATTTTTCTTTTCCTCTTTCCAAGCAACCGTGTGACCAACCACCGCACAGAGTCCTGACCAGGTGGGGAGTCAATGAGGCTGAGTCTGTTTATGGCCTTCAGGTTTACACGGGACATTTCATCCCACAGAAAGTGTCATGAACAAAATCATGGGAATCTTTTAAAACATTCTTTCACTGACGATGGAAAATGTTTTACAACCCAACTCCACAGGCCTTACTTACCTTTGCCCAGAGAGCAGCGGATAGTCCCAGAACAGGACTGATGGCCAAAATCACCAGGGTTAGCTTCCAACCACGTGTGAATCCTACTATAAAGCCGGTGAGAAAAGCTGATATGGACTGAAAGAACATCCCGATTTTATCGCCAATTCCATCATTAATTTTGGAGACATCACTAAAAGAACAGAGTTAGAAATAAGTGTTAGAAGGGCTGAGCCCCGGTGGCATAGTGGTTGTGCGTGGGACTGCAGCCCACTGGGTTGGAGGTTCAATTCCAGCAGCAAGGCTGGGCCTCCTACACCCACCACCAGAGGGTAGTGATGCCTCAAAAACAAAAAAATAAAACAAAACAAAAGAAATAAGTGTTAGAATTGTAAACAGTTTTCTCCTGAGTCTAGTTCCACCCCACCCCCATCCCCCATCCCCTTTTGGATGCAGTACCAGGGGATTAAAAAAAAAATTCATGGAAAAAAAAGGAACTTAAGGGATAATGGAATTTCCCCCAAAAACCTTTGGAAGCATAGTATATTTATGTGTGTATAGGCTCCCTCCTGCTTATTTTGTTTGGAAGAATGCAAATTTCCAGTAGGATATTTGTCATTAAGAACAGTGATCTAGGGGCTGAGCCCTGGTGGTGTAAGTGGTGGAGTGCGGAACTGCGGCCCGCAGGCTTGGCAGTTCAAATCCAGCGGCGGCTCTCAGGAGCAGCACTGGGTAGCTCCCACGACCACCAGAGGGCAATGATGCAAAAAAATAAAATAAAACCAGTGATCTGCAGTCCATAAGGCCCTGGAAAATGGCCATGAGTATACATTTAAAAAAAACTGTTCAATTTAGAAGCTTCACAGTGTTCAGAAATGACCCAAGGAACTCTCGTGTGGTTGTTCTATTGCACATTCTTGGGAAATCTCAGAGTTTGGTAAGTCTACTCCTTCATTCATAGCCAGTCATGCAAGTACCCTCATGCTCTGCCAGGCAATCAGGTTCAAAAAGATGTCTAAGACACAGTTGATGCTCGGAAGGCATTTGCTCTCATAATTATGACTGAGTCATATACTAACATCTTCCAATAGGTCTGATGACATGTTACTTCATTTTCTAAGAACCACACGTGAGCTAAACATAGAACAAGGCTTACTCTATGAGGCGGGTGTTGAGTTCCCCAACATCATGCATGTCAAACCAGCCGATCTCCTGTCGCATTATAGCATGAAAAAATTGCTTTCTAATTTTATACACTTGTCTTCCAGCTGCCAGGCACCAAAATGAAACCTGAATGTAGGCAGCCACAAGCACACCAGCACCAATTCCACTGTAGTAATAGGCATACCTGAAAAACAACAACACAGCACACGTGCTCTATTTTTTGAAGCTGCACATCTTCCCCCAGCCTACCGCCTGCTCTCCTGCTTTCAGTTCTCTGAACATCCCGTGTCTCTACCAATTCAGAGGTAATAGCCATTGAGAAGTGGAGGGTCAGTACACTGGAGTCATTGCGTGCTCTTTCTGCTTTGGCTCACATCCCAGTTCTCTACTTAAATGTTAGGAAAGCTGCCTAACCCTCGTAAGCTCGCTTTCTAATTGGTAAAATGAAGATAAGAGTTGTAATCCACTGGTGCATGAAGCAGACTTGAGCCAGTGCCCACAGATGGCATGCACTGGGGGATGTTATTGTGAACGATTTGTGTGATACATGGAGCATCACAGTATCAGGTTTTAAACCCTAGTATTTTCATCCTGTCTACTTTTACTTCATCTGTGTCACCTGATGAGCACTCTGACATGGTGTCTGCACACTGGGGGGTGGTGAAAGTAAGTAAAAGGGCTGGTCAAAAATAAATAAATAAAACCAAGATATCAAAATGATCCTATGACTTTTGGAGATATTAATTAAGTAGATCATGAATGTCAAAAGACAAGGGAAAATGAAAAGCATTCTTTATCACCTGCCTAGCTGACTAGCAGGAAATTTTAAAATGCTTAATCAATCAATTAGGAGAGATCCTTAAACTTTAAACTGTAGCAAAAAGCATAAGCATGTTCTAAAACTCTTGATTATCCAGAAAAGTTGCATTAATGTTTTCTTGCTCTGAACTTTTATATTAAAAAAAGGTACACTACTCTTGGACTTTATTCCACAATTCAATTTTAAAAGCAAACATTTCAAAATTAAGTGGAGAATTTTAATCTTCCTATTTTCCAAAGTTTACAATCCACCTTCTTCAAATGAAAATGTTAGCATGAACCAGGCAGACACTATAAAGTGACTAAATATTTTATGATAAAAATAGAAACCAGATAGTCGCTGGTCCTAATGATAACAATGCTATAAAAACAGTAATCTAGAACTTTCCAAGTGTTCATGAGGGAAGGTGGGTGGGAAACGGAGGGGGAAGAAATGGGGAGCTCATATCAGGAGCTCAAGTGGGAAGAGAATGCTTTGAAAATTATGATGGTGGCATATGTGCAAATGTGTTTGACACATTGGATGAATATATAGATTGTGATGAGAGGCAAGAGCTCCCAATACAAGTATTAAATATATATATATATTAATAACTCAATGCTCACCTTATCAGGAATTTAGTAACCAAATCTTCCCCAAACTACACCTAGTAATTCACAATATATTTATCTAGGAGGATTACTTAAAACATGGAATTTTAGTTAATGAATAGCTCAGTAATTAATTATTATCCAAGCATTAATGAGAAAGCAG
Organism: Nesogale talazaci; assembly: GCA_004026705.1. NCBI lineage: Eukaryota > Metazoa > Chordata > Mammalia > Afrosoricida > Tenrecidae > Nesogale > Nesogale talazaci. Next base: position 8,329 of record PVJH01005712.1, on the reverse strand, counting down.
ATTGCTAAGAAAGAAATCTCACTTAACAAGTAGAACTCATGCTTTAACCATCAGGTAAAACCAAAAACCAAACTCACTGCCACCAATTCAACTCTGATTCAGAGCTGCTCTACAGAACAGGGTAGAACTGCCCCTATGGATTTCTGAGACTCTACAGAAGTAGAAACTCTCTACAGGAGTAGAAAGTCACATCTTTCTCCAACAGAGTGGCTGGTGGTTTTGAAATGCCAACCTCTCGTTAGCAGCTTAACCTGTAGCCATTATGCCACCAGGATTACTCAGGTAAGGTATTACATACTCATAATCGAGCATTTACAAGTTAGTCTCTTTCTTTTTCCTTTCTAATATTAAAACAATCCCTCTCCCTTGGACTATTAGATGGTACATGTCTCTATTGCTGAGTCTATGAACAAGGCTCTTCCTTATCTTTACACAAACCAGATATATGAAGGTCATCTACAAAATGATATGTAATCATTGTCTTTAATTGACCCACACACCATCTTAGACATCTGTTATAAACTGTGCTGGTATCAAACTTCAAAATATGTAAATCATTAAAAAACCTTTCCCATGTGAGTTAAGGTTAGAATGATTAAATTTACTGTTGGCTATTATGTTATTTTATTGCTTAGAATTTAGATATTGAATTTTAAAATATTCTGCTAGCATGTCTCATCATGTCCTGACTCAAAACAGTCACAAAACAAAATAAACAAACAATTACAATGCTCCTGAAAAAAATATATATATATAATTCTTAGCTACATTTTAAATGGTCACTTTGAATATCTCCAATTTCCTCATTTAAGATATCCTGTATTTACCAATTCATGTATCAGTGTAATTCAGACTTAACCTTAATATTAGTACATTTGATGTAGCAAAGTATTTTCTTAAAAAGAATCTACCATGTCTCTTCCTGAAAAGTGACCAACAGCATATGGCTCTGCTCAGAATTTCAATTCTTTACTGGGATACTGCAAAGTTTTAAACATAGCTATAACTGAATAGGTACAAAAAAAGCTTAAAGCTCATAAGACAAATGTCTAAAAAGAGAAAAAGAAAAATGTCTAGTTACGTGGTCATATTTGTCTCCAGCTGGCTGAAGATATTTTCAGAAAAGATGGGATATTCTGTTGCGTTAGGAAAACCTAGACCAACACACACAAAAAAAGCAGGTCATTATACATCTTTGTTCTTCAATAAAAAATAACCATATGCAAATGAATATTTTTTACCTAATAATTTACATAAATAGATTTAACTATTTGAGCATAGCATCTACTCAAATACCTAACTGTTAATCAGGTGCAAACATATGCATGCATGCATACATACATTGTGTTCGATGATGTTCAGTTACAAGGAGCACACTTAGAGATAGTGGATCAACAGAAATACTCATGTCCTGAAAATAAAATAGGCTATGGGACATCCTCCAAGAAGTTATAACCATATAATGGGGTATCCTCCAAAACATGAAAAAATCTCCACTGAGCAGAGCTTTTGTAATGCGCATTATTCTCACTAGGCGAGCATCAAGTAACTCTGAGATAGTGCACTCAGTGGCATCACCTGGAAAGGTTCTCTCTGGTCATAGTGATTTCTTTTTTCATGAAAGTAGTTTCACATGAATCTTGTTTTTTTGTGATGGCAAATTTAAGAGAACAGCATGCATCTGTGAAATTTTATTTCCTGCTCAGGAAAAAATGCACAGAAACTGTTGTGATATTGAACACAGGTTACAAGGGCAGTGCTTTGGGAAAAACTCAAGTGTAAAAGTGATTTTCTCATTTCAAAAAAGGTGAAATGTCAACTGATGACAAACCTCCTTCTGGAAGTCTGTCAACCTCCTGTATGGATGAGAATGTAGACTAAATTCATGCACTTGTGCTCAAAGATCAACGACAGACTATTGAAGAGATGGGGAAGTTTTCTGGACTATCTTGGAGCTTGATTCAGCAAATATTAATGGAAGACTTGAGAATAAGAAGGATCATTGTAAACTTTGTGCCTTGGGTTCTGACTGCCTGGGGAAAAGAGTGTTGAGTGGAAACATGCCGTGCTTTGAAAGAACAGTTCTGAAGAGACACACTTCCCCTCCCCCCCCCCAAGGTTATTACTGTGACAAGACATGCTATATTTACAACCACAAAGCAAATATCAATCAAGCCAGTGGAAGATGCCACCATCACCTCAACACCTGCCCCCCCCCCCAAAGCTTGTCAGGTGAAATAAAAAATCAAGATGATGTTCATTTGTGTTTTGTTTTGTTTTTTTAATGGAAGAGGGGTAATGTCTTTGGAATTGGCTCCAGCAGATCATGCTCTATTTAGAGGTTCTGTAAAGATTTCATAAGGGTGCCACCAAAAAAAGGGCCTCATTTGCGGTGCAGATGATGATGCACCTGTTCATGCTGCCATTTCATTTTTAGCTAAAAAAACAACAATACCAACAAAAAAATCAGCATGCCTCTCTTGCCCTATGCATCTTACTCGTCCGATTCCACTCTGTGTGGCTTCCTCTTTAGTTACCGTGAATGAAGCAGACATGAAAGGACAGCAATTTGATGATGTAGAAGAGGGGAGGAAAAAAATAACAATGAGGAGGTGCCGTCCTCCTCATCTACGTAGATGAGTTTGGGGCAGAGCCCCGGTGGCGTAAGTGGTTGAGTGTGGGACTGCTGCCCGCGGACTTGGCAGTTCAAATACAGCAGCGGCTCTTGGGAGCAGCCCACGACCACCAGAGGGCAGTGATGCCCTCCCCCCCAAATAGATGAGTTTGAAAAATGTTTCCAAAAATGGAACAGCATATTTGACAAATGTATTAAATGTAATGGAAAGTACTTTGAAGGGGATAAGGTGGTTTGGGTTAAAAAAATTAATTTATAGCATTAAAAAAAAACCATTGGGGGGGTACCCCCTCATAAAATGCTTGGCACTTATATGCATACTTCAAATCCAACCCTTCACTTATAAAGTTTAAATCTTTTTTAAAAATCCAAATTGGCTAATGCAAGTATTTTGTCTGATTTGGTTTAGATTTCTTAAAATAAATACATGTAATATTTATTGTACTTATTATAAATACATGTAATATTGACCACTTTTTATATCTCTCATGTCTCACTGTTCTGCTTCTCTCTCTAAATGCAACCACAGTTGCTAAGTCTATAGCTATCCTTCTAACCATGTTTTACACAATACTGGGTGGAATATATTTTTAAAAGTTTACATCTTGTAAGCTTATTTTCCAAGCAGCATTTTTAGGCATACAAACCCATTTTATTCATTTTTACCTGTCCATATTATTATTATTAGGGGGAGGCATCACTTCCCTCTGGTGTGAGTAGAAAGCCCAGCCTTGCTCCTGGAGAGCTGCTGCTGGATTTGAACCGCCAACCCAGTGGGCCGCAGTCACGCAAACAACGCCACTGGGGCTCAGCTTTTCTACATATTATTTTACTAAATAAATTTACCACAGTTTAAGGTCGCTGAGTGATACAAATGGTTAAGTGCTCAAATAGTAGTGAAAAGGTGGGTGGCTCAAACCCCCTCGAGGTGGGACTACAAAATACAGGCCTGGCATCTGCTTCCACAAGATCCGTCTTAAAAACCCCATCGAGATGTTCACCTCCATACACACATACAGGCACATGATGGGCCACAATGAACTCAACAGCAACTAACTACAACTTATCTATCAGTGTGCTGTCAAATCAATTCACGCTCCTAATGACCCTGAAGGACAGAGCACAACTGCCCCTTCGAGTTTGGTAGTGATAATTTTTTCCCCCACTTTTAAAAAATTAAATCATTTTATTGGGGGCTCATATGACACTTATCACAATCCATAGATACATCCATTGTATGCAGACCAAATTTGCACATTTGTTGCCACCATTATTCTCAAAACATCCTCCTTCTACTTAGGCCCCCGGTATCAGCTTCCTATATTTCCCTTGCCTCCCCCCCCCCATAAACCCTTAATAATGTATAAGTTATCATTATTTTGTCATATTGTCCACTGTCCAGTGTGTCCCTTCACCCACTTCCTTGTTGTCCATACCCCAGGGAGGAGGTTTTATGTAGTTTCATCTAGCTCAGAAGCAACAAAGACCACATGGATGAAGCACACCAGTTTGTGTGACCACAAGGTGTCAAAGGGACCCAGGTATCAGGCATTAAAGAACTAAAAGTTATATCATTATAAATGATGAGGAGTACAGATTGGGGACTCAAAGCCCATCAATAGGTGAAGCGATGCCCCTTACAGAGGGGTTGCAGGGAGGAGAGAAGCCAGTCAAGCCAGTCAAGCCAGACAAGCCAGTCAAGGTGCAGCAACAATGAAATATGCAACACTCCTCTAGTTCTTAAACACTTCCTCCCACCCACTCTCATGATGCCAATTCTACCTTACAAATCCAGCTAGACCAGGGGATGTACACTGGAGCCAGAAACATGGGGAATTCAGGACAGATGGTCTCTTCAGGGCCAGGGGTGAGAGTGGTGATACTGGGAGGGTGAAGGGAAGGTGGACAGGCTCATGAGTTTGAACCTCTGACCCTGTGGTTCACCACTGACCACCACCAGCTCCTTATCAGTCCCCTGCTGATGGACATTTAGGAGGTTTCTCTGTGTAGGGGGGCAGTTTCAATTTCACGGTCCTCAAGGGGATGTCAGTTCATAGCGACCCTCGAGGAAAAAGTAGAACTAACTGCCCCTGTGAGTTTCCAAGACTCTAACTGTTTAAGGCAGTAGAAAACCCAATTTTCCTTCATTTCATTAGATGCTATTAGATACTTCACCAACATGATGGTATTGGGTAATCATTCCACTAGCAACGTATGGTTGTTTCTCCAAGATATCTTTACTTTATCAATAAACTTTCTGAGTACTACAATACGATGGGTAAAAATATCTCAAGTTCAACTCTTAAGAGTTACTAGTGAGATTGACTTGTATATCTTTATAGGCCATGTGGGTTTCCTTTTACTGTGAAATGTCTAGCTTTATTATTTGATAAATGTTTTGTTCTTGGCTATCTGCTTATGAAATGGATTTTATAATGGATTATGTCCATATAAGTTATTTATATATTAGAGATACTAACCCTATAGTTGTATAAAGGGGCTTAAATAATAAGTTCATGGAAAAATTGAATGAAAAGATAATGGAATTTTCCCACAAACTTTTTTTTTTTTTAAGGCATCACTGCCCTGGTGGTGGGAGTAGGAGGCCCAGCCTTTGCTCCTAGGAGCCGGAATTGAACCTCCATCCCAGTGGGCCGCAGTCCCGCACACAACCACTACGCCACTGGGGCTCAGCCCCCCACAAACTTTTTTTAAGGTACCTCATATAAATACTGTAAATGTCTTCTCGCTTGTTTTTTAAATTTAGCTTATGGTATTTTCCTGTAAATAGCTTTTACTTTTAGATAAATTAATTTTACCAATCTTTTAATCTTCAATGAAAAAACAGAAGCATTAAGATGTCACAAAAATGCAGATGAGAACATTGACCAAAATGTAACCTTTCTAGTAATGGGGAAAACCAGCAACTTTCTGGGCTATATAAAAATATTAGTCAGGTCATCAGTACTGAAAGTCAAACATCAGAATACAGCTTTTTTCTTCTTCGTAAAATACTTGCTTAGTCTCTTAATCGCCGTCTTTTCTGCGGCTTCCAGAATGCCAGTCTCTTAGCAATCCCTCCTCCTTAGACACATTCACCAGCTCTCCATGCCATTTCCCACCTTCCTTAAAGCTGATTTTCCCAAGCATTTCCTGTGCTTCCTCAGGTGACCTCAGCCCCTTCCCAACATCAGCGACTCCCTTATCAGTCTGGGCAATTCCTCTTCTTAAGCTCATCTCTCTGTTCAGGTCTCCAGAATCCTGTGCTACTGCTTTAACAAGAGTCTCCTAACTGCACTTTCTGCTTCAGTCAGGCCTTCAATGTTGCCACTGGACTTTCCCTCTGAGAAAAAAAAAGCATAATCATATTGCTTCTGTTAATCATCTACACTGGATACAGGATAAAGTCCAAACTTCATAAAATGTCATATTAATCCTTTAACAATCTTGCCACAGAGTATATGAGACAGGATAATATTTTTGAAATATCACCCCGGTGAGCTTCAGTGACTTCTTTACCCCCATGATTTCTTCCTTGTTTGAGAAGTGAGGGCCTGGTGCATTCATGCGCCTGAAAGGGAGTTGCTATCGCAAAAATGCAAATACAGTGTACGTTTCTTCATCGTTTTTGTAAACTCAGTCTATATTCTTGGGAATGGAGAGGAAGTAAGCATGACAAAATATTTTGAATTTCACGAAATTTAGCCCTGCTCCTATGAACTAAGGGGAGAGATAGAAATGCTGAGAATATGCAGTGGGGGACTGAAGACGGCATAGACACTGGATCCAGGAAAGGGGATCTCCTGTCTCCTGCCACCTCAACAAACAGAAGCCTAGAGCAGTGCTCTGGACGTCAAACGACTGCATGGTAAGGTGAATAGAACGTTGAGCCAGATAGCCTCAGAACAGGTTCCCACAGACACCCAGGATAGAAAGAGTTGTTAAAGGAGCACACTGTTCCTCATCCTCCCAAGAGAGGGCCACAGAAGGGGGATCAAGAGACCTCAATGCTGTGCCGTGCTTGGCCGTCACTCTCTTTAGCTACTCTGCAGGTCTCCCAGACATACCACGGAGAAGATGGGGCTGCCTGAAATAAACATGACACTGCTTGCTACCATACTGGCTGGTGGCTTTATTGGATAGGCACTGCACTACCAACTACAAGGTCAGCAGTTCAGACCTACCAGCTGCTCCTGGGAGAAAAAATGAGTCTATCTGCTCCCTTAACAATTTATACCTTCAGAAGCCCTATTCAGGGTCACTAGGAGTCTGAATTTTCTTGATGGCATCAGGTTTTATATAAATATATGCCACCACTATGACAAAAGGATGATAATTACTCTGCACCTTTCAAGGAACACACAGCATTTTCACCTGATCCAAATACCTCTGTAATTCTAGTAATTTTAACTACTGAGCATCTAAATACAATATGAATAAAAATAGGCACGTGGTATAGAGATGTTTGTGATTTCTTCATGGGTTTTTTTTTCAAAAATATTTCCCATCGTTTATTATATATTATATAAACAGCAAATAGAAATGGCTTTACAACCTAAGTGTTGTTTAACAAAAATAAAGTCTAGTAGGTTCAGGATCCTAGTCAGGGAAGAACCTTATAACTCAGCAGTGAGTATGGGCTATTAATGGTTAGATCTTATTTAACATTTCATAGGTGTTTTTAAAAATAGTTTAATTGGCATATATTTCACAGATGGTACATTTTAGTCATTCAAGCATATTAAAAAGAATTGTGCAATCATCACCTCAATCAGTTTCAGAATATTTTCTTATGCTCATTGTGATTAGCTCTGTTTCCTCCCCCTCTTCCTCTGCCATGCCCCCAGGTAAATATCAATCCAGTCATTGATGAAACTATATTATTATGGTGGTCTTCAAACCATCTCTGACAGAGCCAAGGGCGATTCCAGGTAATGAGGACACAACTGAAAACAAGAGATTCCTAATCCCACCAGACTTCTGTCCTTGCAGAAGTCTCCTTCATATGATGAGGTAATACTGCTGAAGTATCGAGCAGAACATCTCTCAGTTCCACACGCATCCCTCACCCATTTCCTTCTTCTCAGTCAAGCAAACCACTAAAGTAATAATATATCTAATTATAAACACGATAAAGCAGTTTAGTAACTATGAGACGACAGGATGTCTTTATGGTCTTGCTCTATCTGTAAACCTCTTTGTGAAAGTAGTGTCCAGCCACTTAAGCTTCTAATATGTACAAGTCAACAATTCATGTGTTGTGGTCTGAAAAGATGGTCTGCACATGTATAATTTCCTTTTCCGAAGAGTGTTTTAAATTGTATACCATTTGCAAACTTAAGGATACTAGCAATAGAATTAAATACTTATGTCTCATGGGAATGATTTATAGCGTTCTCTATTATACAATGATAATGTCTCAAAAGTGAACCAAAGAAATATGCAAATCACAAATATATGGATGGATTTGGAGCTAACACTTAACCATGGCCCTAACCTAAGAACAATTAGTTTTTATGACATGACTCTTTTCTATACACACCCTTAAGAAAATATCACTGAAGATATAGGTGCTACATCGAAGTGTGGTGAAGAACGCAGATGGCCTCCAGCTATCGGAAAGAACAGCACATGGGGTCTTAAAACAAGTCGCCATCTGTGTGAGGCGACAAAGAAGTTCATGTGGTATACAAT